>CM072919.1:10049313-10299313 GCA_037013685.1 Acridotheres tristis
CCGTGGAGCCGCGATTAATTGTTTTCTAGTGCCACCGTGAGGAAGGGACTGCTGGTCCCGGGCTTTCCTGGTGAGACGAGAGCTCCCGTCCAGCCCGAGGGCCGGCAGCCGCACGGAGGGAGCTGCTGTGCCAGTGCCAAAATGTTGGGCGAATACCGAATATTGGCCAGGGCAGCCCTGATGACCACCACTGGTTTATACAGGGGCAGATTTGAGGGGAGTTTAGGCTGGCAGCATCGGTTTAAATCAGGATCAAGCCGATTAAGCAAATCGATGCGCGGAGCCGGCTGCATGGAGCCGCTGGTGCTGAAGGAAATTTCTGAACCATCCCGGCACAGCCGTGCCTTCCAGCTTTGGAAACGCAGGAAAGAGGCTCCATGCAGCATCAGATTGCCTAAATAAACCTTGTCTTATAAGCTGTGTGGCTCACTGATACGGCAGCACGGTGGCTCTGCAGTGATGTACATCACACCCTCCGTGAGCGTGCACCCGGCTCGGTTGGTCGGTGTGTTTGTTTGTTTGTTTGTTTGTTTGTTTGTTTGTTTGTTTGTGTCATATTCAAACATCACTCAGAAGATCAAATGAAAGCTGCCTGTTCCATCTCACCCTCCAGAGCTGGCCAAAACAAGTGACGGGCTCACAGTCGTGCTGGGATATCTGGTGCATCTAAGAATGCTCAATGATGTTTTGGGAGGAAGCGTGCAGTAAGTTAAAGACAGGTTAAGGCACTAGTTTGGGGCTCCAGAGAGCTGGCGTCAATTCCCAGCTCTGCCACAGACTCCCAGTGTGACCTGAGGCAAGCTATTTCCCTCCCAAAACACTTTCGCAGTCAGAGAAGGCAAAATCCCACTTCATGTGAGTTTTGCCTTTGACTTGGTGGAGCCAGCTCCCACCCACGCGTTTCAGAGCTTAAAAATTAAATGCAGGCTTAAGCACCTTGCTGAAGTAGTGCCAGAACTTACCTGCATTTCAGCTTCCTACACCTCGAAGAGGAACAAAGATCACTTCCCTATTCCCACTCACTTTGCATGCCATGGCTGAAGTCTGTTTGTTGTAGGACTGAGTGTAATTATGGGGCCATGCTGACCTGTTCCCCTGATAAACTGCAGCTCAAGCAAGAACCAGACTTGTTGGAGGCCTTGTGTTTGTCAGACTTCACTGGCACTCAGATATTTTCATACCTTACCAGCCTCTCTGCACTGAGTGGGGCTTTTTCCACTCTTAACTGGGAATAAACCATTCACAGCCCATGCTGTTGAGGAAAAATCAGTGTTTCTGCCTAGCCTAGTGGTGAGTTCCTAGTGAGGGGCTCCTGTCTCTCTGTTTTTTCCACAGAACAGCCTGCTGTGGCAGCATACAGCTAAGTTTATATAACTGGCTCCTCGGAGCGCTGCCCTGAACAGGATATTCCTGTTGGCCAAGGGCTGAGCATTTGCTTAAACCAACAGTTGTGAGTCCCAGCAGCCCTTGACAGGTACAAACAAGGAACCACAGCGAGGGCTGAGGGCAGGAGGGATTACTGTGCTTAGCAAGAAATAGGCTCAGGCATTTACATGCATATCACGGATGCGCTCTACAAGGTAAACAAATATGGCATAAAAGCATATTTGGCTATTCAAATGGCCTCGATTGTTCCTATTATGATGATGTCTCCCAGCATGTATTTAGTAACACGCTAATTGACTTTGCATGCATCAGGAAGAAAACTTTTCACTATCTGTTTCGGGATGCTTTCTGATGACATTTTCTTTTTAAAGTTTTATTTATTTATTTTCAGGGACTGTTTGAAATGAAAATAGACCCTGGCTCCTGCTGGCACGTCAGGCTGCCTGTGCCAGGGGCTGATGTTGGCCAGGGCAGAGCCTGCTGTGAGCAGGGATGGATGGAAAGGCATCTGCAGTCCCTCCTTCAGCTCCAGGTCCTCCTCTTACCCGGACAAGGGATGTGCCAGTGATGGTTTGGCTCGATCAGGCACACACCAGTGACTCCTGAGCTGCCTTCGCTTACAGCCTGAATATGCAAAGCAGTAACCAAAGACAGCCTCGGTGAGATCTGGGTGATTTAAACCTCAGGTACATTTGCACGGCTCCAGCCTGACGGTCACAGGCAGCGAGCACAGCCGAGGCCCTCCAGGACATTTATCCAACTGCTCGCCCTCCACACAGGGTTCTTGATTTCAGCCTCAAATGTGTCAAGTAGTTTGTTTAGCTCTCCTAAAGGGGAAGTTGAAAAGCCCATGGGGGAGGCAGAAAGCAAACAGGCCAATCAGTTCAGCAGCCCTCCATGCTGGAGATGTGCATTAGAACAGCAAACATGAATTTTAGACATCTGACTGATAAAACGGTGCTTAATGCTTCTCTAGTTGTGAGGGTAAATTTATTCTGGCCATACAGCAACAGTTGGCAAGCTGAATCATAACCAGCAAGATAAACACTTGTGGCAAAGTAACCTTTGCCCCCAAACTCGAGTGGATAAAGAGAATCTAATCAGTCATTTTATTTTAGCCTTGTTTCATCTACAAAACTTCTGGGATCTGGCACAAAATTTCCCTTTCCCTGTGCTAGTTGTTTAATGTGGTTTGAGGGTTATCTTCATGGGGAGCCAGGTAGGTTGGTGGTGTGTGAGGGCTCAGAAAACTCAGAGTTTGTTGGCTGTGGGGTGACAGAGATGCCAGGGCCAGGCTCCTGATCCTGCAGCTGCCAAACTCTGCCAGCTGTGACCAGGGAGAGGAAACAGCAAACAGCCTTTTGTGCTCCACTGATCACTGCTGAGCTGCCTCACAGAGGGGCACAGCCTGGAATTCCATCCCCTGCTGCTCCTGCCCCCGCTGATGGAAGCCCCTTGTAGGTGAAAAGCCTGGCAGTTCACAGGCACCCCACACCTGGCAGATGTCAGAGCCACATGAACTGAAAACGTGGGCAGTACTTGGTGACAAACTCTTGTTTCAGCGTGCTCTGAGGAGCACGGAAAAAGTTTCAGCCCTGGTTTGCAGGAGTTGGGGATGTGGTGGTACCCTGAATTTTGTGAACAGAGCAGAGGTCTTGCAGCCACTGGAGGAATTAATTACCCATCTTTGTCCATGACCAGGGGTGCTCCTGAGAACCCAGACTGTCCATTTGAGTTAAAGCAGTGCCACAACTACAGCAGAACAAAAAAATCGAAAATTGGGACCTGGCGCTGCTCCTCTCCTTCTGCTCCCCCACAAGCCTGGAAGTGTGTTCAGGGAAATTTTTTTTTTTTTTTTTTTTTTTTTTTTTTTTTTTTTTTAAAGAATAAATTGTTGGTGTGGGTGAGGGGGGAAAGGAAGAAAGATTGGGGGAAGAAGTTCGTCAATGTCCCAGAAGCCCTCTCATGTCAGTGCAGCCAACAGCCCAGCTTTAAAACATGCACCAAGCTGGCATTTTTGGAAGCACAGCCCTGACTGTTTCAGTGGCAAGAGCTGTGCCTGGTCAGTGGGACCTCAATTTTAGTCTAGGCTTAAAGGCATGGCCATCATATAAATAACCACCAAACATTTCCAAGCCTTTGAAAACATTTCGTTTAATTTAACATTTTAATGCTAGGAATGGGCCAGGGTTTAGGTGTGGTGGTTTCACATATTTTTGGAACCTGTTTATCCGTCTTTTATTAAGACTTTAAGAAGGCAGCTCAAAATACCTCAGTGACTCCAGTGATGCAGTAATTTCTGCTTTGTTTTCTGCATGTGATTAAGTTAAATTTGTGTCTCCATCTCAAGCTGCTTCCTGGAGAGACACTCAGAGGCCAGCATCACACGGCTTTGTTTGTTTTTGATTGCTTTCAGATCGATGGCTGAGCTGGTGAACAAAGAAAACTGAAAACTTGTTTTGTACTTAGCATTGTCTTAGACTTACCCCAGCAACCTAGTTCCAGCTGAATTTCGTGTTTTGTCTTCTTTTAATGAAGACAACAAGTGAGTAATTGCTAAAAAAGTGTATCCTTGCAATGTTTGCTGTCCTTTCACAGACTGACATCCTTCAGCGGAAGAAAATTAGAAGTGGAAACATCACCCCAGCCAGAAAACTCTCAGCTCACATCTCATTGCAAGGACAGAGCTTTCCCAAGGGTCTCTGATCACTTTTATTCTGTCTGCAGCAGCCTGAAGCCATTTAGCATTGAGATATTTGGGGTTTTTACCCTGCCCTGCTGCTTCTTCCAAAACAAAAGGATCCAGCACAGCTTTATTTTCCATCTCAGCGTCCACAGAACTGTGTGATTGAAGGGATGGTGCTGTCACCACATCCCTGACCAGCTGCTGGTAATGTTCAGGCTTGCTCCTGAAGCACCAGGAGTGACTTCATGTTCTGTACAACCTAGGGAAAGGTTTAAAGGAAGTTCTGTGCACTTGAAGAATTTGGGTTTGAAGAAGCCTCCCTCTACTATGCAACTTTTCTGCAAATATTAGCATAAAACACCAGTATACAGACATTCCCCAGCCACGGAGGGTCCTGCCACATCAGAGGTCTGGTCCTTTTTCTATCGTGGTCCTGCCCACGAACCACCACACAGGAATTTAAGAATTTCAGCTGTTGCTGTGTCTCGCTATTTTACAGGAAGTTACCCCAGATCCTGGATGTGGTCCTTCCTGCCATGCACATCACAGACTGGCTTCCATAACGTGGGAAATGGCCTTCGAAGATTTTGGTTTTTTAACAAAATACTGAACACGGGCTTTCACCAACTCAAGAAATGTTTCCTCCTGTCTGAGGAGGGATATGCACAAAACTGAGATGCTCAGAAGCTAAGTTTATGTACTGCCCTGCTATGAACTTGGACCTTTGATTCCCTAATTCCTTTGACCCCTTGCCTAACTAAAGATTTGCCAGTAGAGTCTTCTTTTTTTTTCGGTTTTTTTTTTTTTTTTTAAGCAATTCACATCCATTATGCTAAATTGACAAGGCAGCTTGCAGAACCCCTAACTGCAGGTTTGTGCCTTGAGCTGGTGGGATACTGCAGGATCCAGCAGAGATTATTCTGAACAAGACCTGTCATTTACAACTGCCGAATGAAGCAGAATGCATTTCCAATTCCCTCCACAAAACATAGTGTTTTGCTCCCTACGTGCATCACCATAATGAGAATGAGTGCAGATGGTCTAAACAATTTGTACTACATCTTTATTTTTCAGTTTCCCCTCCCTGGGACACGGACAGAAGCAGAAGGATCTTCTCTTCTGCACCACTCCTTGGAGCAACAGCGAGTGTCCTGTGCATCTTTGTGTCTCTCCCTCACTTTGCTCCAAAAAGTGACAATTGAGTGAAAACCCTGGCAGAAGGAGCCCTCAGCACTGCACAGTGAAGATCCTTCTCCACTGGCATGAACAAGGCATTTTTCAGCACAGCATGGAGTGGCTTCTGCAAGGGCTGTTGATTTTCTGTTGGTTATTTCCTGCCCTCTGTTGATTTTCTTTTCTCCCACCTGCTCACCTCTTCCCGGTCCCTACAGCAAGAAGGCATTTAAACTTTCTCATTTGGAGCTGCAAGCTTGGAGAAGGGAACACTACCACCTTCAGAGGGCTGGTGGAAGAGCAGCTGGAAGTGCACATGGGCTGTGTCCAAGCCTGACTGCAAGAGCTGTGATCGAAACATTTACATTTGCTGCTTATTCTTCTGCTCCTGGGGGACTTTATCTGCTCCCCATACCAACTGCACCTGATCTCTATGTTCAAGTGCACTACCAGATATACAATCCAGGGATTTTTTAAAAATATCCTGTTGGCCTGTTGTTGTTTTGTTTTGTTTTGTTTTGTTTTAATTTCTGAACTGTAAATGCACAAATTGAGTTTGAGGAGCCTGGGCTTTCCACAGAATATTAGAACCAGCCGTGGAAAAAATGTAAGATAAAGTAATCCAGCAACAGCCTTACGAAAATCAGATTCCTCTTTGCAGAACTTGGTTTCCAAGGTGAAATTTCGTGTTCAGTCCAGCCACTTGTTTGCTCTTTCCTGCACAGCAGTGCTTTTGCACCAGGAGGTGCTGGTCCATCACATTTCCTCTGAGCAGGGCACTGACTTGGTCGAGTGTTGTTTTACATGGAGCTGAAGCTGTAGAGAGACGACTGCATATCATGTTACACCCCTTCAGATGCTGACAGCCCTGGGCTGTGCAGCATCCAGTGATCCAGCCCGTGTGCATCTGGGATCATCCAGTTTTGGTCCCGACATCACAGAAGCTTCTCACAGGCTATCAACCCTGCTCATCCCTGTCAAACAAAGGTAATGTTCCAATGAGACCTCCTTGCAGCACTTTTAGCTAAAGGCAAGGCCACGGGGAGTTGTGATTCTGGCACAGGATGGGATTTCCTTGCCCCCTCACAGGGGGCTGCCCCACAGCTCAGGGATGCCTGCACAGCCTGAAGGGGAGGTACCACTAAAATCTCCTTGTGCAGCCTTAGCCTCAGCCACTGCCTGTCACAATTACACAGGATTAATGAGGAGAAAGCATCCAATTTTTTCTCCTGCAGGCTCAGCTAAAACACAGACTCGGTGGCAAGAGGGCTGTTAAGTCTGGTCTGGAGGCAACCAGGGTCAGGGTGGGTCACCTCAACCCCTGCCTGGGGACCTCCTCTCTGGCTTGGAGGCAAAGTGCACCTTATCACCAGAGTGTGATAACCTGTGGATGGGGTTCCAGAAGCTGCAAAAAACAAGGATGCCATGGTCAGCCCATGGCTGGCCTCAGAGCAGCAGCCCAGCTGGAGATGTGGCTGTTCCAGGTGCTATTTCAAGAACATGGACCTGCCAGCCAGGAAGGGATGAGCTTTCTTATGTAAGCACCATCCGGTGATCCAATAGCACTTCTAGAAAAGAGCTGTCAGGCTAATGCACAGTGTGCCCTGGAGCAAACTGCCTCATGCCTGCTGCAGCAGGGATTTCTGTAGGAAAACCACAGCAGGGCTGTTAATCAGGGATAATCAGTGCCAGCCTGGCTCCAGTGGAATGGTCCCAGTGTGGTGTCAGTGGCCCAGAGCCCCATTCCAGGAGAGGTGGCCCGTTTTGGATGCTGCTCTGTGTAATTTGGACACGCTTGATCCAGACAGGCTTGCCAAGACCCTGGTGAGAACTGCAAATGCATTTGGCAAAAAGTGTGCCAGGAGGAGCTGCTGAGCCTAAATGCCCTGGAAATTTCACCTCTTCTTGGAAATCCTTCTCTGGAGTGTGAAATAACCCCCTGAGTCAGAGGGCAGTGGGTGGCAAAGGTCAGCAAAGCTTACATTTGCTTCTTGAGAGGTGCTTCTGGAAGATAAAGCAAACAAAATTCCTGAATCCAATGCCATTTGAATCAACAGCTTCTCTGTGTTGGTGCAAGGAATAATTCACCATCAACCTAGATGTAATTTTAGGTGCAGAAAGGTGGCATCAGCTTCTCAGCTCCTGGACAAGAGAGCCTGGTATTTCTCATTACAGTCATGACTAGCTGATGACTAGACATCCAGGAGAGAGACATCTAAGAATGCATCACCTCCCAGCTTCTGACCCCTGCTTTCCTTAGAAAGGCAAGAAACAGCTGTGCAGCAGTGACTCACCCTGGTCATTTCTCTCTTAAGGGTCAGCTGGTTGTTCTTATCACTTTGCTTCAAAGGCTGAGGAGATTTACACTTTGTGAGAATGAAAAATGTAATTACAGGTTCCTGTTGCCAGCAGAAGTCTCTGCTTTTACACAATTCTCTTTGTTTATACCAGCCAGGCAAACCCCGAGCACGAGCATTCTTGCCCCCTCTTTATCTAAACAACCAAAACACTTCATAGTCCTCCCTTGGAAATGTGCAAGCCACCTCAGAGCCAAAAGAGAAACTTTTCTCTCTTTTGATTTTTTACAGCCAAATCAAAGCCCAAAAGTTGTCAGCGTGTGGGCCCTGCTTAGAACATTTGCTTTTGAATGTCCGCATGTGCCAGGAGGTTTGTGTCCCACCTTATGTGAGCTTGGAGGGTTTTTAAAGACAGCTGTAAACCTTTTGGTTCCAGGTTTGACCCTGAAGGTTCTGCATCCTAGAATTTGATTCAGCCAAGGTCCACTTTAAGCTGTGAAAATGAGTCCCTCCCAGATGGCTCCTTTTTACTCAGGGTTTGAGCATGTTTCAGAGTGTTGTTTAGCACATGAAGAAGGCACAACAAAACAAAACAGATCCCACTGTTTCACCAGAAGTATCTGAAATCTGTATGCAGGACCTATGGAAAAAAAAAAAAAAAAAAAAAGCAGAGTATTTCACAGCAAATGTGAGCTTGGGGTGCAGGTGCTGCCCTCATGGAAGGGCTGGCAGATGGGTTAGACCAGCAGGAGCAGCAGAGCTGATGTGCTCTGAGGCTCAGCAGTGCACAGTGTGTGAGCACGGATGAAAACACAAATAAAAATCTAGCAGTGAGCAAAGAGCCCCGATGGCCTGCTGTTCTTTGTCACAGTCCTGTTGTTATTCCTGTGCTGGTGAAATCCTCACACGTATCAGTCCCCAGTCAAAGAAGCCTATATGGAAATGCATCAAAATTATATTCACTGCTTTTAATCTTCCTAGGGGCATGCCACGCTTTGCTTCTGATCTGTCTTCTAAAATGTGTGTGGAAAGGGAGAAGGACCTGTTTCTTATTTGCTTTCTTAAACAACCATTTCTATTTATTTAGGATCAACTCTTGAGTTTCCAAGGCTTGGAGCACCCACCCCTCCAGTCTGTGGGCTGCAGTGGGAGCTTAGAGAAATCTCTGCACCAGGGTCATGCCCTCCATCCTCCCTGGGTGTCTAGACTGTGCCTCAGGACAAGCCCTGAGAAAGGATGCTCAGCCAGCAGGGCTGTTTAATTTCCTATTCCTCTCCTGGCCCAACAGAGATTCAGCACAGGGCCTGTATCTTTTTTCTTCAAACTCACATCTCTCAGGTCATTTAGAGAGCAGCTGTGGCCTAAAAAGAGGATTCTTTAGAAGAGAATTCTCTAAAGAGCTCGTGTAAAGCCATCAGCCCTTGCCATGGCCAGAACTGGAACAGAGGTGGTGACTAAATCTTCTCTGGGCTGCAGGGATGAGCATGTTTATGACACCCCACTATAGCAGAACAAAATGGTCCAAGCTGGTTTTCCCAAGCCCACTGGGATATGTTTGAGTGCCTGTTTGTGTGCTGACCATTGGAAGACACAATTTCACACAGATTTACATGAGCTCCCTACAGAAATTGGACCCATCTAATGACTGGGAAGGGTGGGACGTTTTCAAGAGGAAACAGCCACCAAAATACTCACTGGGGATGAGATAGGAAACCACAGAGAGACAGCAGGGCATGGACCAACACAAATGCAACAGCCAGACAAGCCTAAGCTTTCTTAAGGAGCAGTCTGGGCTGGTTTTCTGCCGTGCAGGAACAAAGATGGAGAGACATTCTCATGGACAGCACTTTCCTAGAAGGCCAGACAGAAACCAAGCTCGTTCTCCAAGTGTCCAACACAAGCTCCATGGTGCTCCAGATGCTCAGGACTTGCACAGTCAGCCTGAGGAAAAAAAACAAGCAAGCCTGAGGAAAGCCAAGCCAGGTATTCCACATTCTGCACAATGGCCATTTAAAGGGAGGGCAGCAAAACACTTCAGGGCTCTTGCTGCTGGTTTGGCAGTCCACAGCATTTTATGTTATGCTTTTGGAAATAGGGAGAAGAAAGGATGAAGGATGTCACTTAAGGGTGACATCCTCACTTGACACTCAAGGATGTCACTGAAAAGTCCCAGCATTCCTGTGTTTTGAGACAAAACCACTAAATCCAGTTCTACGTCCAGAATGCCAAGACAGAGAAAAGTACTAATTAATTGCATTGTAAGGCAGTGATTGGGAAAAAACAGCCCATCACACAAGAATAAATCAGCCCAAAAGCGCATGTCATTCCCCATGTGCTTTCTTCCACTGTGACCAACACCATCTGCTTAAAAAAAAAGGCATATGCTGCTATATTGAGACTTCTCTGGAACCCAGATTTGCTCATTTAGAGTCTTTTGGTATCTGCACTGGAGCACAATGCAGAAAGAATCCATTTTAAAGAGAAGCTCGTGCTGCAGTGTCTAACACCTAGCAAAGCAAGACTTAGGAGGAGCTAACAGGAGCTGAAAGCTGGGAGAAGACACTTTCAAACTGGGGCTGAGGGCTGCCATTCGAAGGGATGGGCAGTGACCCTGTTACCAGCAGCAGAGGGAAGCACGGAGTCACCATCCCTGGACACGGCGTCAGGAAGGAACCAGAGCACATTTTAAAAGTGGGTTATTGATCCCAGCACAGCAGCAGCTGCGAAACAGCTGGCAGTGAAGACCAGGGCCAGAAGATCTGTTGGTCCTCTGTTCTAAATTCTGTGGAAAGGTGATCTGCATTCAAAGCACATCCTATTTCTATACCTTATTTTTTAGGTTTACCTTCTATCTGGACCTCCACTCTGTGTAATGTGTTTTTTGTTATTGCTGTACTTTAGGAGAAGGAGGCTGGCATGGCTTCAGTGTCACACGCCCCTGGCTGGATCTGGACATTGTCCCTTCAAGGAAGGCTCAGGAGGAGCTCTGCCCTCAGGGTTGCTGAGTTCCACTCTCATCAAGATTCTCATCACAGACTTTTTGAGTTTTATTTCCCTTCTGTGCCAAGCATGAGGAGTGCTGAAAGGTTCAGAGAGCCTCTGTGGCAGCCCAGCGTGATTCCCATGCCTGCCCAGAGTTTCAGAGGCTCCATGTGGCAGGCTGGCACACAGGGGAAAGCTGGATGGTCCCAACGTGTTGATGGTGCTGCCACCTCACTGGTGAAGCAGGCAGTGAGAATTGTTCTCTGGCTCTGTGCCCCATCACTGCCTTTGGTGGCACAGCTGAGCAGAGCACCACAGAGTCACGCAGAGTGGAAAAGGACTCCGAGATCATCCAGCCCACAGCCTGTGACTGTCACCACCCTGTCACCAGCCCAGAGCACTGGCTGACACGTCCAGTCCGTCCTTGGACACCTCCAGGGGTGGGAACACCACCTTTTCACTGTTTAACAATCCTTTCCATGGGGAAATTCCTGCTGATGTCCAGCCTGAGCCTCCCCTGGCCAGCCTCTGTTCCCTGGGATAAAATCCCCCAGCTGTTTCTTCCTGTCAAGGAGTTGTGCAGAGCCACAAGGGCCCCCCTGAGCCTCCTTTTCTCCAGATTCTTTACACTCCCCACACCCTCCACAATCAGATGTCCCCCTGAGCACGAATTCTTCAAGTGATCCGAGTATATGAAGCTCATCCGAAGCAGAATTTTTTCGGTTGGCATTGAAAAAACAGAATTATTTCACCATTCTTTCTCTAGGAAGACTTTTGCCTGCCACACGTGCACAGAGGGAAGGGATTCAGGTCCCTCACAGCAGTGGCACAGCTGCCACCAGCACCCAGCTCCTGGATTGTGCTCCCAGGTGTTACAACCATGCAAACACACAGCTGGCTGCTGTGGCACTGCATTTCCATTTATTCCTGCCTCACACAGGGCATGAGTCCTCGGGATGAGGGGACCACTTGCAACATTTGGGGTTTTGTCAAGGACACCAAGGAAGGCAACCTTTCTGTTACCATTTATCACACATTCCACAACCAAGAAAAAATATCAGTTGCAGGGTGCTCAAGCTGCCATGGGTGTGGAAGGACAGGATTTATGAGAGCAGGTAGAAATATAAGGCTGAGAAATGCTCTTTTATGGCAAAACGTGTAGAACAATTCTATTTTTACTGTATTTATTACAGCAAGACCCTCATTGGGGATTGCCAGACACTTTACTAGCAAAAAGCCACATGAGTGCCAGAACCCAGGTCTCTTGTTCACTTTCATCTTTGGGATATTCCAAGGAGGAGAAAACAAACAAATAAAAAAGTTTAATTTGCATTTTTACAGCTTTAGTTAAATTCTTGCTTTCTGTAACAAAGATATGGGATCAAACGTGTTCTGCTTAAAAGATATCCTCTAACCAAACATGTGCCCAGTGAAACATGAGAACAGGAATTCACTGAAGGGAGCAGGACCTGGGAGAAGTTTGACCCACGCCATACAGTCTCTCATGCTCCTCCCAGTGCAGATCATGCTCCAGTGTGACAGCACGAGTGTCCACATCTGTTGCTGCAATAAAAACTGATTTTGACAACAAAATTTTTAAAAGGGGCCACTGATGTACAAGCAAAACTTAAACTTGCATGAAACACAAATACTCCTGTATGAGTCCCACAGTGGCCCCTCAAAAAAAAAAAAAACAACAAAACAAAAAAACTCACCCAAACTACAACAAACAAAAAAAATTAAAAAACAAATAAATCTAAAAAAAATATAATTCCTTGTACTAACCCATAAAACATCCCAGTATTTATGATTCAAAAAAAACCCCTAGCAAATAAAAACTTTTACAAAATCTAAAAACTATCAACACAACAATGACCCCAGTGAATGCACAACAACCCAAAATTCTTAATCCAGGAATGATCCCCAAAAACTGAAAATTGTTGTTTATTAACTTAAAAGACTGGATTTTTCCAATTCCAGTACTCCCTAATGATATGCTTCATTTTACTTTTTTATGAGTATCCACATCTAATTTTATAGGAGAAGCTGTAAGGGTGCCACAGACATCCCTTTACCCTTTTGGGCTGCTGTTTTATTTAGAATCTCCTCACCACTGAGGTTGTTAAAGCCTTGGTGCACAGATCAGACCAGGGGCTGAGCTGACCTGAATGATTCCTTCTCTGCCTTCTGCTCTCTTTTGCTGTGATGATGGTTTAGGATTTTAGCTTTTATATTTTTCATATATTTGTAATCCTGCAATTTTTTAGTCTATAACTCTAAATTCCATATAGAGTGTTGGATACTGCTTTCCCATTCTGGTCAGACACAATTTCTCTCCAGGCTGGGAATCAAGGACACCTCACTGTCTCAGGGACCCAGAGATGGAAACAAAAGTGAGTTGGGGGGAGCAAACTTGAGGTAAATGACTTCATTACCTGAAGCTGTAACTGGAAAATTGACCCCCAATATGCCTATTGGACCAAACTTATAAAAGTGTGAAAACCCGTGATAACTTTGGGTGTAGCCCTTTGGGAAGGCTTCATCTGCCCAAAATGTACCTGAAAGCCCTTCAATAAATATAACATTTTCTATTTCTATTTCTATTTCTATTTCTATTTCTATTTCTATTTCTATTTCTATTTCTATTTCTATTTATATTTGTAGTTACCTTAATTTTGTCTGGCCTCTGCTTTTAGGTAGCCCCAATAAGCTACCTAAATCAGGCATCAAAATAAGGCATCAGTGACATCACCCCCTTCTTCACACTCCTTCACCCCTGGGGTTGAGCAAACAGAAGCTGATTCACAGCAGGAGTGTTGATTCACTCTCCAGTGGTTAAGGGACTGTTTCACCAGCCCTTCCACCTTGCTGTGTGAAAAGTCAGCTGCCATGCAGAGTTCACACTCTTTGCTGCTGGGTCACCTGTGGGTAGCAAATGGATTCAGGAGTTAGCCAGGGGTGAGCTCTCAAGGACAGAGACAGCCAGAGAGGGACTGCCTGCCCGTGATTTCCTTTGGAAAACAGCTCCAAAGCAACTTTGCATCTAAATCAGTGCTTTGGTTTTCCAAACTGCTGAAGTCCTGGCCCAAGGCACTGCCAGGTGCTGATCCCTGCAAGCAGTCACACGGAAGATACTGGAAGTCCTTTGGGTATCACCACCAAACTTAGGCCCTAATTATGTGTTTTACATCGCCTGCTCCTTGATTCAGGGTCATTACGAGTTAAAGGACGCCTGCAAAAAGTGCTCATTTATGTTATGCATACTTCTTTCTCTGTAGTTTGGCTAGTTGATGTGTGTGCTATGTGCAGGTATCTCACAGGGCTGTGAAAGAGGTTCACTAAGCATTAGCTATGAATCACATTTCAGCTTTTTTTGGGTTTCTTTTGCCCTACAGTGGATCTGACAAGAGAAAATTACAGTTGGAGAAAACTGGAAAATAAAGCAGCACAAAAAGCAGCACAAGGTATGCAGCAGAGTCTGTTTGCTAGGCGAATTTCAAATGTGGCAACACTGACAGAATTAAGCAGAGTTTAGCATCTCCTGTGACCCTGCACACACACACACACACACACAGAAGCAGCCAGACACGATGGGGGTTGTCCCCAGGAGCCTGCCACTGGTAATCCTACACATTCCAGAGGCACCATTTGGGATTGCCCAGACCCTTCTGTTGCAGGGACAGCGCTGGCATGAGTGACTGCCAGCCTAGGAGGGTGGATGAACACTGGGATGTCCTGCCCCAGTCATCTGCCACTGATCCAGGGGCGTTTGCAGAAGGAGAGTGCCTGGCGTGAGGATGATTGCGCTTGAAAGGAGTTACAAACGTGGTCTAATTCCGTAAGGATCTGCAAAACTCCATCCTGGAATTCTCCACAGCAGTGCCTCCTTCAGGGAGCAAAGGAACAGTGGTGCCTGGGACACGCTGGCAGGGTCTAAGCTGATAAAATAAAATACAGTCAGCACACCTGATGAAACAAACATTTTATTTCAATAAGGCTTCCACTCTCCCTCTTAATCAACTCGAATTTTCCGACGTGTTTTTACCCCACAGCCTGTTGTAAGACCTCGCATTATGTAATTTTCGGGGTGGTGGGGGGGAGATGCGGTGTGAATAAACACTCTCCCCTGGAGGTGGCAGGTCTTCCAGGTTCTGCTGCTGCTGATGAGATCATGAGAAAGGTGTGGGTCTGCTCTACCACCGCCCCCGGACGGGATCCTTGCTGCAATGCTGCTTTGTTTGACTGCCCGCTATCTCGACAAGGACATCAGAGCTCCACAGGCAAACTCGGGGCATGACTCACAGGCCGTGGGGGCAGGAAAACCTGAGGAGGATGGGTCACCTTCAGGGGGCGAGCTGAAAAAAAAGGGGTTAATGGTCACAAGATGACAAAAGCTCATCTATGTAAAGCTGAAAAATGGGCAGGATCCCTGGGCAGAGAGTGGGATGCTGCCTGGTGCCTCCTTACAGCTAATCCACACTACACGGAGCTCAGGAGACAAAGGAAGGTGAGCAACGAGGGCTTGGGAATTACAGGAAAGCTGTGGGAACAGGGTGCAGAGGGAGAACAGGAGCCTCTGTGGCTGAGACAGCTCAGCCCAGACACTAGCACATGAAAGAGGCACCAGATGCCATAAAACAGCTCATGCCTGCCAGCAGGGACAGCTGCTGGGGTGGCTAGCAGGCAAAACTGGGCAATTTGTATGATTTGCATGTTGTCATCTAAAGATACTGGCCTGTTTTGCCCCCGAATGCTGAATAAACAACATACATTTCTTTTCTTTCCATTTATGCTTTCCAATTCTTTAACAAGCATTTAGTGTTTGAGTTCAGATAAGCACAGACAAAATTAACACCAAGCCAGGACTTGGTGCTGAGAAGAAATATGCCATCATTATACTTTGAGAAGTCAAAAAACTCCACAGACTACTTACACATATGAAAAGGAAGAAATTACCTCCCTACAGCAGGTCAGGTTGGCATGGACATAGTAAATGGGATGTTTGACTCCTCCAATAAATTACATGGATTGCCAGCAAGGATCCCATTTCTAAATCTCAGAAATCAAGTACCTGGGTCTTTAAACATGGTATGTGCCATAATTTATCTCCTTGAAAAGGGCAATACTTTTACTCAGCCCTTAAATCCTTGCCAGCAGAGCAGAAAATCTGTTATTGTAATGCTGATCAGTTTCTCTGATTTCCAGTTCTGTATGTTGCAGGACTGGTGTGTGGGCCTGGGGATTCTGATCAGTCCAGAAGATTTAATCCTACATTTCCAAAAGTGATACATGCTTTTCAGGAAGCTGCATATATGTAAGCTTCGGATTTTCCAGAAGTGTGATTCTGGTGCCTCCTGGTAAAGTCCATCCAAGCAATTATCTAAATTTCTGCTCCATAGTGAAAATATGGCCCACTGAATTCTTACTTAGAGACTTTACTCTGTCATGCAAAATGCTGTCTGCTTTCTCTTCATGTGTTCTAAACTGTAACCCCAGCTACAAATTGAAAATTAATGCATTTAGGAAATCTCTTTCCCTGGGGGGGGGGGAGAAAAAGCTTTCTGACTTCCATAGGAAGCTCAATTTTCCCAAAAATCTCTCCCCAGCAAACAGGTCACAGAAGTTTGGGTGTCTGTAGTCAGAGTAATTTCACCGTGCAATAAAGTCCAACCCTCAGTGGTGCACAGGAAAAAAAAAATCTCGGACTGCCTGGAACTGGCTCAGCTCTGGAAACACCTCACAGATTTCATTTTTTATTCAGCACCACCTGGCTTTGTAATTATTCGGAGACCTTAATGGCCATTGGGTAGTAAGCACAGGACTTTTCATTCTTCTGAGGATTATATCTCAACCACACAACAAACTTAAAATAGCACAGCTTTCCACTCAAAAGGATTTCACCCCAGGCTCAAAAACACAACAACATCAGTCCTTGCTCTAGAAAGGCAAAGGGCTTACCCCAAAATACACAGGAAACGAGTGGTGAAGGTGAGCACTGATATCACCCAACTTCTGCACCTGGAGTATGTGTGAATGATGGATTGGTGTGGGTTGGAAGAGACCTTGAAGATGATCCCATTCCACCCCTGCCATGGGCAGGGACACCTTCCACTATCCCAGATTGCTCCAAGCTCCATCCAGCCTGGTCTTGGACACTGCCAGCAATGGGGCAGCCACAGCTTTTCTGGGAAAACTGTGCCACCACTACCTCACCACCCTCACAGGGAAGAATTATCTCCGTATATCTGATCCAAAAAATCCCTCTCCAGTTCTCCTGGACTCTCATTTAGGCCCTGGAAGGGGCTCAAATCTGAACAGCCCCACCTCTCAGCCTGTGTCCAGAGCAGAGCTGTTCAGCCTGGAGCATCTGTGTGGTGCTGCACAAGGCACAGGAGAGAGCAGACAAGACCAGGTTCATGTCCATGCTTTGTTCCCTCTGTCTCTGAGCTCTCACAGGGAAAAAATTAAAAAAGAACCTTTCTGGATCCTTTTTCTGCTCTCGACTTTTGTCCTGAAAAGAGTGCATTAAGATCCCACTCTCTTTTGCCACTTCCCGTGCTCCCCTGTCCATCAAAGTCAGCAAACAAGGAGCACATGGAAAGACGATCACATCACAGCTGCCTGCCACAGGCCATTAAGCATCATTTTGGTCTCAGTTCTATATAACAACCTTATTGTCCCCATCTTGTAGGGCTGCTAGAGCAATAAATTTGCCAGCTAGCAGAACTTTTGGGTGTCTGACTGGCAGCTTCCAAGTGTTTCCTCTGGGAAGGCTCAAAACTTTACTTTTTTCTTGTGTCAGTGGCACAGCAGTATCATTTGACAAAGGGCATAATGCCTTCCTTCAGATGGCTTTGTTAAGGCTCAGCAATAATTAATTGTCTGCCATCAACTGGAAAAGATCTCCAAAATTGCAGCATTCCTATTTATACCGTGTTTGTCCTTAGCTTTATGAGCCACAAACTCTTTTTTTTGTTGTTGTTTTTTGTTTAAATTTCAGTCTCTTCCCTAATAGAGCAGTTTGTGGAGCCAAGCCTGGTCATTGCCATATTGCAGAGATTATTTTAAGGATCTTTTCCTACCTGTCAGCCAAGGTGGTAAGGATATAATTTCATGAGCCTTTCAAGCAAGCATTCAGCAACACTTTAATACAGAGGATATCATTAAATGACCAGTCCGTACATGCCCACCCCAGGGAATACCAGTCCTGCTCTGTAATCTGAGCGACTCAGTCACTCTAACAAGTGCCATCATTGTGCACCAGTGTAACTGGGGAAAAAAAAATTTGGTCAAAGGGACACATTTTCTATTAAAATAATGATGCTTATTATAAAGATGGGCAGTCAGAATCTTGAAACTTTTGTCCTGCTGCTTCTTGCACTCTCACCAACATGCTTCAGTCTGCCCTTCATGTGGTTGTGACATCCTAGGGAAGCATTTATGTGTTTACACATTATTACTGTTAGACTTTCAACATTCAAAGACTTCAAAGATTCCAGGTGAACTGCTGGGTTCTGACAACTCGGGCCAGATCTTAATGAAGGACTCTGTTTTTTGGACGCACAACTAATTGCTGGCACAACTAATTGCTGTAGTGTGCATATCTGAGCACCTCAGAGCAGCCAGAAAAGCAGACAATTTTCTGGGTTGAAACAGAGCTATGTTGTGTCAACAAGGCAGTAGTTTGCAGATGTGTTGTGGTCTGGTTTGTTCTGGGTTTTTTTGCCTCTGTCACATGCCTGCATCAAAGGAACAAGTCCCTGGGCTGATCTTTGCCTCTGAAACCTTAAGTCAGAATCACACAATGGCCACCCCAGGATGTTTTGGGCCTTGGAAATGTTATTCTATTTAGATCTCCTTAGCTCATGGACCTTTAAATCATGAAAAATGGTAATGAAGGAAAGGCAGGGAAGCCTTTGAAGGCTGAAATCAGCCCACACCCACTGTCAGGTGCTTCAGGAGAGAGGCTTTTCCAGGTAGGATCCTCCTCTGTGGCATTCTGCCTGTAGAGCCACTGCGTGGTGAAGCCCCAGGCTGGGAGGTGTGCAGGTTTTAGAAGAGGGAACATCCAGAGGCAGATGCGGGAGCTGATGCTTCTCCAGCCCCCTCTGCAGCAGATCTCCCCTGTGACCTTTTCTGACATATTTAATGCTGGGTCTTCTCAGGACACTTACGGGGCTTAAAGGAACAGGAACAAAGTGGTGGTTTCTGAAGTTTCTACATACCCTTAAAAAAAACACAGCAGACTCTCATCCACATCTTGAAAATCTGTCCTTTCATCTTTGCCACTTAGCCTCGGTTAAAGATGGGGACATGCAGAACACTCTAGACACTATTATTCCCCAAAGGAGAATAAGAGTGCCAGAACAAGACAGAGCAAACTACTGCTGACTGAAGTGCTCCGAGAGGATGGGGACAAAGGCCAGCACAAGAGGAACAAAAAGAGACCTGGACCAACCAGTTTCTGAGTAGGAAAGATGAAAGACTCGCTCCAGCTGCCATTGAAGTGAGAGCAGAGATTCTCATTAACCTAAATGGGAGTCAGATGAAGGACTTGTTTGCTGTGTACCTCTCTGAGGCAGGAGGCATGGATGCAAACCTGCAGGGAGGCCTGGGAAGTGTCAGAACCAGACAGAAAGAGTGGCCCACTGCAGATGGAAGGGGCAAGAACAGGATTTCTAATCTGGTTTAGAAAGAAAAAAGCTGCCTCCCCCCCGCCCAGCACGACACACAATGCCACACACAAAACTTCAGTGGGAAGCAGTGGAAGCAATTCCCCTCTCACAACAGCCTCGCTGGAATCTGGTGCTTTTGACATCCAGGGCTAATTGGGCTGAATCAGCCAAGCTGTAAAGTGCCTTGGCTGGGTCACACGAACCTACCCTCAGAGAGCCCTGTTGGTTTTCTGAATACAAAACACAGCAGTGACCAAAGCTGTACAAACAGCCCTGGCTCGGACAGGTTTGGTCAGCTGCCAGCCCAGGGCACAATTCCACCGTCCACAATTCCCTGCACCACAAGAGCTGGGCTGGAGCATCAGTGAGAAAAGCCAGCGGAGAGAGGGAGGTCCCTGTCCAACCCTGCACCTGTTTGGGAATGACATTCCGTCCCCTAATTAATTTTTTTCTCATTGATGGTTTTTAATTAATTTTAATTAATTGTTGCACTTAATCATAAGCAGTGTGTTTTATCCACAAGTGGTTAAGCAGTGTAATTTTCCACTTTAGCTTTCTTTCGCAGATTGTTATTTTTAGAGTGGGTTCATGAGATCACCAAAACTTTTTAAAGTTTTGCTAAACTAACCCTAATAAGCTTCAGTGAAAAAAGCCTGGGGGAGATAAACCCGGGACACCTGGAATCCAGAATTTATAGCCCTCCAAGGACATGCTGGAGTGACCAGAATATAAAGAAAAGACAATCAAAGGCAATTCAACATATGCTGGAAACTCCCTGCCTGTTAAAGAAAGATAGTGAAAAGACACAGAAAAATGTGGATAAAGTTAGCATGAGGAACAAGAAAACAATAACCAACAGAAGAGAGAACACAGATTAAGGAAGAGAATATGTAATTTAGAGCCAATGAAGTGCAAGAATAAGTGGGAAGCTTTGAAAGCCGTGTGCACCTAGGTGGAGCTATTCCCTCATGCTCCCCCAGCCTGGGATACAGGAATGCCAGCTCCCAAAAAAATAGCGCTGGGGAGTTTCACTAACCCCCACGTTTTCGGTGACACACCTAGGATGAGATGAGCAACACGCCTGTCATATCTGTGACTTGGTGCCTGACCAGGCTGCCTGTCACCTGGCCAGAAGTTAATTTCAGCCTTTCACAAACACTCAGGAGACAAAAAAAAAAAAAAAAAGAAAAAAAAAAAAAGAAAAAGAAATCTACTTAGTGGAGTAAAGGAGGGAGGGGAATGGGAAGGTGGGGGAAAAAAATAAATAAAGTTGTTTATTAGCAGGTAATTAGATTACCCTAGGAATTTCCAGATGCCCTTGGTCTGGTTTTCAAAAGGAAGTACCCCAAGTTGCACCAGGAGAAAACAACTCAGGAAAACACAGAATTAAAACACATAAATTCTTCATTTCACATTGCTCACGTAAGGACCTTAGACCCCTTTGAACTCTAAAGTCCTACTTACAAGAACACTTGAGCGTTTGCAGGAGCAGGGCACTAGTTTGTGCTATTTTTATCTTTATTTCATCTGTAAAGCCAGTAATTACAAACATAAAGCCTTAGATTTTAAAAGGCCACCTGACTATCACACTGCTAGAAACTCATTTCCAAACCTGCAACAAAGTAAAAGCTTCTTCTATTTTTTTTTTTTTTAATATAGGCCTTTAATGCCCCACGTATCAACCTAAGCATATTGGTTTTTTAATGTTGATTTTTCAAACTGCCTCCATGTCGATGGTGTAAATCATTAAACTATCTCCCAGGGACAAATTCCCAGCTGGGTTAATGGGATGTGAACCCATGACCAGCAAAACTCTGGCAATTTACATCATCAGATGCTCTGGCCCTCACAATATTCTTTGGTTTTCCACTACAAAAGGAAAATTAGTAGCTCCTTTTGTCAGCACTCTGAGCAGTAATTGATTCTTATTTACTCTGAGCCTTCCTTACAGGGCTCTGGCTTTGGAAAGAGGTGTCCAAGAAAAGTGGAATTTCCAAGGCTCACTGCCTTTGTTTCAGTTCCTCTTGAACCTGCCCTCCCTCACCTTAAAGACATTCCTCCTTCTCCTGGCCCTCCATGTCCTTGAGGAAAAGTCCCTTTCCAGCCCTTCCTTTAAGTCCCCTTTAGGGAAATCTGGAATTTATTTTTTTTTTTTAATTACAAATTTAAAAAATCTGAAATGTACTTTTTCAGTACAAATTATTCCCAGCTTTGGCATGAAGGTCACTGTGTCTTGAAAACTTTAAAAATAATAAAGGGCTCTTAGGAAAGACCTGCTTGGAAAGGCACTTGGGAAAGCTATAGCAGCTGAGATATCCATCAGCAAATAAAAGAACAGTTCAGTAATGGCTATTAATCTGAATTTTGGATGGGCATTCAGTGTGGAAGAAAGTGTCCAAAACAACACAAAGGGAAACAGATGCCACTGAGGATTTAGAGCTCAGTTCCAAGGGTTTGAAGTTTTCCATCAGGTTTTTGAAGAGAACCTCGTTTCCTCAGAAGTTGTCTCAATGGCACCGATAGATTGAGGAATGTGGTGATCTCACACAGATCTCTTCAGCCACCTCCACTCCCTCCCCAAACCTGCTCAATAGATTCAACTGAGACAGAGGTTTAGCACCCCGAGGGGGTTAAGCAGCCAAAGACAGAATTGTCATGCTGAAGAGAAGAAAACTGTCCTGCAAACTCCTCCAAATCAAGAAAATTCACATGGGGAAAAAAAGTTTTATAAGCATCTCAACACAGGGAAAAGTTCTGAGGGCTCAGTGTGCACCAAGAGCCCAAAACCACGTGTAAACCAGGTTTTATTATTTCTGTCACTCAAGGGACTTCCTGGCAGGCGTTGTCAGTCACAACTCCCATACAGCCAATTCCTACCTACATGTTTTTCTATATTTTGTCTTGCCATAAGGGACTAAAACCACCAGTGCTGAGCCAATGACAAATGACCAGCTGCCAAAAAATTCAGTTTGAGCATCTTACTACAAAATAAGTTTTCCAGAGAACTGAAAAGTTCCTGAAGAAATCAAACCCTCACCAAGATCCACATGAAGACTCTGCTGTCATTTGGGCAATGAAAGCCCTCTGGCTTTATGTGAAACACAGTGCTCAAACCTACATTCAAGCTGAGGTGTCTCACAAAAAGCCCCACTTTGGCCACTGTCACCCAGGTAATGGTTCCTCTTTTGGGTGGAAGAACAGATTGTTCATTGTGTGAACAAGATTCCAATTATGATCACAGGAGATTTGCAGGGGCCAGAGGAGGCCCAGCCTAAAAATGTCCTTTTACACCATCTTAGACCAGCTGATGTGATTCATACCTCCATTTTTAGGTAGGCACCACTTTCTTTTTCACGAGGCCACAATGAAACAGAGAGGTGATTTGGGGGGCACCTGGGTTATTTTGAGCAGGGAGTTTGAGAAAAACATCCTTCTTGCCTCATTACATCACTTACACCTGCAAGTCACCATGGAGACTCCATTTATCATCAGAGTGACTGCTTCAAAGAGGATCTTCATTACTGGGTCCAGGATGGAAGGAAAGAAAGCAGATCCAAGGTTTTTAATTTGCTAATACAACCAGAGAGCCGTGCAGAAAACATGCACCATGGAAACAAGCCACTACATTATAGTCTACAAAAGTCTAAAAAGCAGGCAAGTTAATTTTCAGCCTCTCAGGTTATTTTCGGGCATCAAAAGGATTGTTTTCAGCCTGCTCAGGCTCAGATTTGGACAGAGTGGGCAAGCAGGCACTCGAAATGCAGGCCTCCACTCAGGAGCAAAGTGCCCTCTTTTCTCTGTGGCCAGGATATTCCTTTCCACATCCCCTGCAGCAAGCACTGTTCACTGGTTTGTCAAGACTCTTTTAGCTCTCAGAAATGAGCTCAGGGCTGTGCAGGTCTGGGACAGCCCAGCCTGTGCCATTGGAAAGGAGACAGGATTGGGAAGCACTTGCTCCTTTCTACCCCCCCCAGTTTCCTCCCAGCCGAAAAGGTGAATTGGTAACTCAGGGCTGATGGTGAGGGGGTGCTTGGAAGTGGAACAGAGTTATGGGTGCCTCATTTGGTGCTGTGGCCTTCCCTGTCACTCCGGAACAGGAATTCCTCCTCCCACCCCCAACCTGCTCTTAATTCTTTGGATGTTACCAGGTGACAAATCCTCAGAGAAGCTTCCACGTTGTCATTTATCAGTGAGCAGAGTGCTTCAGTGGCATGGAGACCAAAGCAGCTCTGCCTTGAAGGATCAGGGGGATATTTTAAGCAAACATGTCCCAAGAAGCTAAATGCATTATTTTTATGGATGAAAGGCAGCTTTGACCTTCTGGCTCCTAAAGGTCTTGACCAACACGACTGCTTTACACCTTGTGGTATGACAGACTGGTTCAGGGTAACAAGAACCACATTTTTCTTTTCAGACACCTGGAATGTGCAGACTCTAAAGCACAAAACCCGAGAAGATGCAACAGAAATAGTCACTGCACATTTGCTAGTGGTGAAAGTCCAATTTTGTTGCTAAATTTTCAGTACCAGCTGCTAAAAGCAGTAGGAGAGATTTCCACCTCTTGCTAACTTCCACCCAAAGATAAAACTTCAAAACAAAGAGAATCAATTCTGTTTAGAAATCCCCCTTAATCACTGATGTTAATACCCTAACTTATGCACCCCAACCAATTTATCCCAATGAAGTAAACTAACCCATCCTACTGATCCACCACAGCAGTCCCAGGGTGACAGGGGATAGCAGGAAACCAAGGCAAGCCTGGGACACCAGGTCACTGAAATCTGTATGGTATTTATGATTTATTCTACTCACTTCTTCTTAACCCTGGAAGACTGAACAGGATCCCTGAGCTGTATGGTTGATATGAAAAAAACAAGGGCTTCCCAGTCACATTTTCTATTCAGTTTACACTTTTAAAAACCCATCTTCTTATTCATCTGGATAATGTTGGGGGGAAAAAAAAACAAACAAAAAAAAAAAACCAAAAAAAAACCCAAAAAAACCAAAAAAAAAACCACCGAAAAAAAAAAAAAAACAGGCATGCAATTAAGGGGCTTTTTCGGGAGGAATTTTGCCTCTTGAAAATTTTTCACAAACACTAGTGATGCTTTCAGCTGGAAGGGAGAAGTAAGCCCACTGTGGAACCAGTGTTTTTGAAAGAAACAAATGGGCAGCTGCTTCCATAACAATAAAGGATGTCAGAAAATTTCACAATAAATAATCCAGGGCAATTATTTTATATGCTGGTTCAGAAAATCCTTCTTTCCAATTTATCATTGGATAAATCAGATAACTCTCCCTGATTCGGCAAATTATTTTCTTTGCCTACCAGAACCTAAGAGACAAATAAATTTAGGCTTAATTTAATTTTCCGTGACACCACTGATGGATTTTTAAAGAGCTAACAATGCCAGACAAGCTTGCTTTGTTAATTTCTATAGGTCTGTTTAAAATATGAAGACAAGGTGACAGAATTCAATATTCTAATGGTGTTTAGGCAGCTTCTACACTTCAAAAAAAGAAAAAAAAAAACAAAAGGAAGGGCAGGATATGGAAATTGAGGCTAAGCTTTCACAGAAGATAAATCCTCACTGGAATGGTAAGGCTGCATGACAAAAATAATTAATTTTGAGGACCTGGATCAGCCAGGGACCTCTGGAGATCTTCAGTCATCCTGGGTGAGCCACAGGATTGTATCAGAACACTCAGGGCTTCAACCAGGCTGAACTTGGAAACCTCCAAAGGTGGAGACAATACAACCTGCTCCAAAATGTGACTCAAATCTTATTTCATTCTATTAATAATGAAGTCTTCCATTACTCAGAAAAGCTTAGGCATCACTGAAACCTGAAAAAATTCTGTGTGCACAGTGCATCCCCCTGCCAAGCTGACCATGAAGTCAAGGCCACCCATGGAAAAAACCCAATCAGATTTCACCCCTTTGTGGTTCACAGATGATGGACAAAGCCACACAACCTTTCCACTCCATCTAAAGCAGCAGCTAATAACTCTATTATTATTGAAGGATATTGTCCTTCAAGCAGAATAGGGACAAGATGACACAAACTCTGTTAGGAGCCTTCACAAATAGTTGCTGACAGCAGAGGACACAATGCTCCAGATTCTGAGGACCTGTTTCCAGAGTTCAGTGTGCCACGGCTTGGTGATTCATACCCTGTGATCTGCACAGGACCTGCAGGCAGGACCACGAGATGAGACAAACTGAATTGGGACATCTCAAAAAAAAAAAAAAAAATGAGCAAAAAGTGAGGAAAAAATGAAGTTATTAACAATGGTACTGATGGAGAGCTCAAGTTTTACTAACTTGTCCCAAGTGGCTCAAAAACTGCCTTTTTAAACCAAAGTCTGATTCATTCTGCTCTCTTCCTTTGCAGTGGTCCAGACTCCAAGCCCACAGATTCCACATGCTCTGAGCTGTCACAGGAGTCACCAGCTGTGACAGGGGTCCTGTGCATAAACAACAAAATTAGGATATTCAGAACAGGTCAGATAAATGTTTATGCACCAGACCAGAAGCATTAACTTGCTGCATGCAAGCTTTCAGATTTGTTGGCATGGGCACAAGGGATACAGCCAATACTTTCAGGGCTTTTCAGCATCACAGAAATTCTGCCTGGGCACTTAGCACTGGAAACTAAAGAGAAAAAAAAATCACCCTCATAATTTTTCCTCTTCCTGACCCTATGCACATATGTGGTGAAAAATAGAAACCACATCCAATAACATCTAGATACTAGTGCCTCTGCTCAGTGAAAGGAAATTGAAATTTGAAAAAACAATGTATTCTCCTTGCCCCCAATTCCACTTTTCAAAACAGTAAAATCAGTTATTATCTGAAATATTACAAACAATCAACCCCCAACCAAAAAACCAAACAAATAAACCACAACCAAAAAGCCCAAACAAAAAAAAAAAAATCCCCCAAAAAACCAAAGGCCCCCCAAACCTTAACAAAATCACAGCACACACCAAGCATGGAAAGTTTAATTCCAGTTCATTTAAAGCTACAAACTTAGAAAGAACAGCTCAAAAAAAAATCTTAGAATAGAGGATGTAAATAAGGTTATGTTTAATTCTACAAAATACCAGAATGGGAAATCTTTCCAAAACCTTCATCCTACCACCTTCACAATCATGACTTTTTCCAAGTGAAATTACTATTCCTTAACACTGTTTAAACTGCTCATATCTGATGAGCAGACTAGTGATCAAGCACAGGACCAAACTCACATGACTGCCTTTCTCACCTCTACACCCAGCTCAGAGTTACATATTCAGATTTGGGATAGCAGCCTGCATGGAGATTCTGGCACACTCCAAGTTTGCATGGCAGAAGTGACACAGCTTTGGGCTGAAATTACTTAAACTCAACCCTAATATTGCCAGCTACATATATTTTTGTGTAAATATAAACCCCTCAGGGTTTCTTCTGGTATCTCCCTTCCCAGACACCTCACTGGTGTGTTGTTAAGACTCTCAAACCTGGGATTTCATCACTACAGCCCCCACAGAACTCCCCAGACTGGCAAGGATTTCCCCTTCTCCTTCCCCAAGGGTAGAATGCATCACTTTCCCCCCTTTTCTCCCTGTCTCCCCCAGTTACTTTGCCATCCAGCCATGCAAGATGCCTGGTCAGCTCTGTGTGAACTCTGCCTACGCCTCTCTAAATGCTAATTTAATTTGACAACTGAGCTGCTCATTCTCCATCTCCCCAGTGCAGCTCAATTTCTGATTGCAAAATCTGAGTGTTAAACAGGACGACCAACACTGTGGCTGGGGTCAGAGGTGAAGGGAGAGCAGGATTAAAGCCAAGCAACCTGTATTTCCATCTGAATAAGGCCTGTGTATAATGATGAACCTGCTTCCATTCCTAGCAAATAAAAAATAGCTGGCTTTTCCAAAGCATAGGGGTATCCACAAACACACAGGGCCGGGTATTAGAAGAATCCAGGAAAAGGTAAGTATACAGGAAACTTAAATTTGTCCCAGTGTTCTAAATGGCTTGCCTTCTCACTTCCACAGCTCAACTCCAGTCAGCAATTTATCCCCACACAGCTCTCTCCCCTGAGCAGAGGAATGGGGGTCAGAATCAGAAGGGTAAAAAAGCTGCAGAATTCCTGGGGTGGGATAAAGACAGCCTCAATAGGGACAGCAAAATACACACACACACAACCAAACCAAATCAAATAATCCATCCATTCACCACCTCCCATGGGCAGGCAGGTGTACATCCTCAAGAAAGCTGGGCTCCATCACTTGGGAAGATAAATCCCTTGCATGTGTGTGTCCCTTGCCCTTCCTTCGTATCCCCACCATTTCCTAAGCTGGCTATGAATCACATAGTCTGGAATACCCTTGGGCCAGCTAGGATCAGCCATCCTGGCTGTGTCCCCTCTGAAATTCTTAAGCACTGTCAGCCCCTCACTGCCAGGGTGGTGAGAGGAGCAGAGAAAGGCCTCGTTGTGCAAACACTGCTCAGCAATCACTAAAACATCCCTTTGTTAGCAACACTGTTCACAGCACACATCCAAACTACATCCTCCTGCTGTAATTTTCTTACAGTGAGCAAAATTATCTCCATCCCAGACAAAACCAGCACACTCACCATGGAGCAAAATTCCCAGGGAGAAGAAAGGGACAAAAATCCAGTTCCTTGTATATTAACACTAATTGTTCCATGCAAGCTATGATGATGATGATGATGATGTGACAGCCACACAGTGAGGTTTTTTTTCAGCTGGAACGAGTAATTTGATGACAGGCTTGCAGCTCCTCCACCTACAAACCACAATCATGCAAATAATATCTTACCACTGAGACACCTATTTATGTAAGCACAGGCCTAATCACTTATATCTGAGCCATTTAGAATGTATTATTAGGGCAGGATAAGGCTTATTAGGGAAAAACACCGCATTCTAAAGACACCACAACCTTCAGCTGTGCTGCAAGGAAACAAAATTGCAGCATCAGTGGCTTCACTTTCAAAATCCAGATATAAAACAGCAGAATTCTGCACTAAAAGCAGCTCTATTAGGCAAACCTATTTTTCTTTCCACCCTACCTTCCAACAAGGTGTTTCTCTCCTCTAAAAGCACCAGTTTGTCTCTGCCACCTGAAAGCATGAACACCGTGTGAATCAAATGCATGGCTTCAACTCCCAGCCACATTTTGCATCAGAATGCTTAAATAATGTGACTCTTCCCAAAAACTGGCTTATCCCTTCATCAGGGATCCTCCCTGTTCTCCTCACCTGCACTCTTAGCTCCCAGCTACCCTCCCTTTTAAGCAGGGCAGGACTCACAAGTGGCAAAGGCCACACTTTGATAAATCTAGAAAGCAACAGGTCATTTCCAAACGACCCTGGAGCAAACGGAATTCTGAGCTGGGATGACAAGGCTCCTTCTTGCCAAGAGCAGTGGATGGATTCACAAGCCTACAAGCCTGTTTCCCACAGGTGGCCACAGCAAAGAGGTAATTTCAGCAGTAACAGCTCTCCATCCTGCTGCCCCTGCCTGGGAGCAAAATCACCCTTGTTCATGGCAAACTGAGGTTCAGGAATGACCATTTGCCACAGGTTTTGAAGGGGAATTAGGCACACTTCAGCTAGATTTAGAAAATTACTTTTTGTGTATTCTGCCTCCTTTCTGTTTGTACACCAGAGTCACTTACTGCAAATTCTGTGAAATGTGAAAAATAAGCCTATGTACGCATTTAGCAACAATTTCTTACTGCAGCCGAAAAAAAATTACAGCTTTCTTGACTAACAGTCATATTTAATATATTCCAGTAGCTTCTCATCTTAACCCTACTGCTCTTCCAAGATTGAACGTTCCCAGGTTTTTTTCAGCTTTCCACAGGTCACAATTTAGATTTTAGGACAATCATGGATCACAAATTACATGCATGGTCATAAAGCACAGTGCCATCAGGAACAGTTGTCCAAATGGACTGCAGCATTGCACCAAGAGATTCCTGCACAATCCTGCCCTTCGCCAAAGGGGAATTTAATATTTTAACATGGAGACAGGGGAAGCAAGCAGCATGTATGTTAACATGAAATGTACGTTTTTAGGCAGATCATTTCTCTCACTTCAAGCAACACTGAGACTCATAGAAATAAAAATCAAATTACTTTTTTTTCCTCTCCACCTTTAAGCAGGAGGACCTCAGTGCAGTCAGACTACCCAAGAGTACTCTATCACGTCTGTGAGATGTATGCCAAGGTACAAACTGCTTTGCTTCTTTTTACTGCCCTTTTGTTTTGTAACCTCTACATCACCTCCCTCAGAACTGGTTTCAGAACCAAAGCACCACACAAAAAGCTACTGGACAAGCTAAAAGAAACAAGTAATTTCTTTGTCTTTGAAGTGCCCTTATACATAAATATTAGTTCTGTTCCCAAATACTCCATCCATCTCTTATTTATACATCCAGGGTCCCACCAAAGTTTTGCTTATTCTCACTTCCCATTTGGCCCTGCCAAACCATTCCTTCATCACACTTGTAACTCTCTCAGGCATTTCCTTTCACACACACTGCCAATTCCAGGTCCAGACTCCTCACCTCTATCTATGGAGATCTCTATCGCAGGTGTTCATCACTTTTATTGCCCTGTTTCATATCCCACCCTGAAGACTATTTTCTGCCCCTTTTCTTATTCTGAAATCCTGTTCTTCCATCCTCTAGCGGAACCTGGTAGTGCTCCCTTTGCAGCTGGCATTCTTTTTTCAATAATGAAAAGAAAGGGGGGAGAAAAAAATGGGATTTAGAGTAAAGACAAGGGTGCGGGGGTGGGAAGAAACAGTTTAATTCAAAGATATAATTAAAAATACGTGTCTGACTTTGGCAAGACTTTGAACAATTTTACAGCTACTGCCACACAGACACGTGGGAGACCTTGCCTTATTTTTTCATCTGTGGCTGCTGCACATTTGAAGTCAAATGCTTCACATTACAAGGACAGCAACCAACCCTTCCCCTGGGATGGCAAACAGCTGCCTGCTGGTGTATCTGGTTACTCCTCATCTATCACATCTGAAATCTCTTATCTCAGGCAGCAAGAATTTCAAGGATGTTGCTCCTTGCCCCCAGCACCACAGAGTATTCACATTTATGTGTGGAGCCATATAAAAATAGAGAGATACCAATTTTGAAAGACATTTTGCACTCCAGGTCTCTGAGGCACAGCTGCATGACACAAAACCTTAAGGGCTGTTTTCAGTACCAGACCTTCAGCAAATGGAAGCACACAGAAGGTAATGCTTTCTAACAGCTCACAAAGGAAAATGCCAAAGCAAAGGGATGAAGCAGAGGGAAGATCTTCAGACTCTACCACTATTAATTATTCCAGACTACTACCATTATTGAAGAGCATGTATTTGTCTTTATTAGTTTCACTGTAGTTTGGACAGGAAATGCCAGAGATGCTGGTGTCTTCATGAAAATGTGCTTTGTCTAGAACTGGAGTTGAACTGTGTGTGTTTAACATTTATTTCTCTTGCACAGGAGGAAAGAAGCTGAGTCCTGACAGAAACCAAGAAGTTTCATGACTGTTTTCTCCCCTCCCTCATAGGCCATATATTCTGTGAAGAAATGACCATACAGAACTGGCACTTGACAATTAGAAGTCAGGATCATCAGCTACAGTCTGCAGACATAGGCATCAACAGCACTGATCAGCTTTGTATTCTGTAACTGAATACTTAAATTTTTCCCATACATCCTTTAAGCACAGGTGGAATAAATCTGCTTTTCTGGATGGTTTAGTGAAGACAAAGTTTTGTAAATTGTGGCTTCATAACCACATACTTGTGGTTATAGCTGTGTCAAAATAATGTTTTCAAAGGACAGTGTGTTGAATATTCTTGGCATCTCAAACCAGGCAGGGAAGAACCAAAAAGGTTACTGACAAAGATGTTCTCCCCACTCCTACCTTATTTTTTCCATTGAACTAGAGAGTATTTTCAAGTGCAGAAATTCTAGGTTATTTTTGTGCACAGAGATGGATTTAAGAGAAATCAGAAAGAAAGATGTGGCTGTCTCTAAAACTCTGTAAAGCCAAATGAAACATGCAATGAAACCATGGGTGACAGATCTGCATACATTATTTGAGGACTTGACTTTGTGTCCCTGCTTGGTTCATTCATGCATGTTCTTGAAGTGAAGCTCAATCCAGCACTCCAAAACCAGTCACAATCTGACTTCAGGAGTGATTATCTCACATTCCTTAAAAATTCTGTTAGTGTGGGGTAAGAACAGGGACTGTAATTGTTTGGGTTTTAGCTGGATTCATCAGGCAACTCTGGATGAGGAAAATGAACCACAGCATTAAAATGCAGCTGTAAAAAGGACTTAAGAACAGACAACTACAGAATTAATATGACTTCAGAGTAACTTTTTAATCCCAATTAAAAGTGCATCATAAATAGCTTTTGTCTAAGCAGATATTCAGAAGTTTTACAACAAAGGTAAGGACTACAGTACCAAAACTTAGGAAGAAATACTTTATTTTCTCAGCTACTGTTCAGAAAGCCCTGAGGAAACTGATCCCCAAATCCCTAAGAGATGTGCAGCAGAGAAGCTGAGAAGCACTCTGTGCAGACAACTCCCGGTAGTACTTGGTAGAAAACGAGGCACAACATACCTAGGCAGCTTGCTCAGGTCACACCTCCTCAACACCACATGAATTCCATGTATTCTTCCCTTTTGGCAGCTACTACAAAGAGAGACATGATTCTCCCTGGCAAGTATCCCGCTATTGGACAGGTAACAGTTTTTGCTAGCATGTAAGGTCAGACACCTGTTGTTCATCAGAAGTCACAAAAACACTGTTTCACTGCTGGAGAAAACGGGAACAGCATGACTAGTAAGGCTTCAAACACAGCAGCCATAAATCCCTCAGTCACTCAGCATACAAAGTTACAAATGAACAAAGCTACTAGCTTTTTTTTTTTTCTTTTTTACAAAGAACAAGCTCAACAGACTTTAATTCAAATACATTTATAATAAGTAAACATTTCAAAATCAAAATTGGAGGGAGTGGACTGAAACACCCAGACATTCTTGCTTTACTCTCCACCCTCCTAGAGAAGGAATGGTTATTTCTCATAGCAGTTTGATCAGTACAGAAGACTCCCACAAACTAAAAGCTTTTGTCTTAGTTAGGTACTAGCTATGTAGTAAAAGTACATTCAAGAAGTCCTTGTATCAATTTGGTGTTTTTCAAGTACCTGACAGCTGGTCCTTTTACAGATAACAAACAGCCTCTTTTGGCGTGCAGTGGTAAATCAAAATCCATCTCTCCCAGTTCACAGATAAACTGAGAATCCTATTTAGATGAAGTCTACTAGCTGACTCAGGTATTAATGTTAACTTCTCTAAAATGAAAACATTATGAAATACTTATTTCCTATTTAGCAGTATCACATCTCCTACTGATAGATTTGGGTTGTGCTACTGTTCACTTAGACAACATACAACTAAGAAATTTTGAAAGAATAAAATCTGAATAATTAAAATACACACTATCTGGAAAAATATCACAGATGTATAAGAATAGAAAAAAAAGTAAAAGGCTTTAATACATTTAATTGTATTGTGCAGATAATTACAGACTATGGCCAATCAATGAAGAAACAAAATACAAATGTTTCAGTCTGTTTAGCTCTTTTTTTCAAGACACTTGACTTGTACTTTGAGCTTAAGTAGTAGTTAAGTAGTTAATCCACTGATAAACAAACTCAGCAGAAAATAATTTTTCAGTTGTACCATTAAATCATTAAAATCATTAGTATCATTAGTTGTACAGGAGTTCAGTGCTGTACCACTAATAATATTTTTTCCTGGTTACTGTAGAGGTAAATTTGTAATCCAGGTAATTGGACTACAACAGTAGAAAAAAATCAAACTATCCCCATGTTGCATTCAGGTAACGTTGCACAGAACAACTTTAGATTAAATTTACATTTGTCTTTATTCCTAGTATTACAATGATGGGCAAAATTACCTCTAAAAGTAAACATGTATTACAAAAAAAAAAAAAAGGATTGTTAACATTTTATGATGACTAAACAAAATAAATGATAAGTACATATGGAAAAGTAAGATTCCAAACTCTGTAACTAGAGTTTATTTTTCAATAGAAAGTTTTGAGTGTCAATTTTTTTACATTGAAATAAATTGATAGTTAGCTTGATATCTCAAGTTTTGAACTTCTCTTCCTTATAAAGTGAATAAATCCCCAAAAGTCCTTACTTAACAGAAATAGCTTGAACACTACAATATACTCAAGAGCAACAGAACACTTACAGCTGTACTCTAAAAGCTGGTTCAACAAAGTTGGGAAGGTGAAATTTGATTTGATAAAATCCCATTGCAGCAGACAAAAAATGAAGCTTGCATTTTGTTTGCTGGCAGAAAAAGAATATTCAATTCACTAGAGTGCATATAACAAAACCAAACATGCAATCTATTGCTTTCAAAACTTTTACTGCAAGATAACATTAAGAGAACAGTAATTAGATATTTATAATTTTTTTCCCAAAGAGAAAATATGTAAACAGAATAATAATTTTTTTCTGTATGTATATAGTTTCTCAGATCATTTCAGGGGGACAAAGGAGGGGGTGGTGTTTTTCAATAATCAGGACACTTTTAAATGTAATATGTTTTCATTGGAAAAAAAGAAAAAAGCCAACACTGCTCTACTTCAGCATTAGACAAAAATACTGTGTTTCTTGCACTACTTTAACACAGCTGAAGAAAAAAACCCGAATACCTCTATTTTGGCATTCAGGATTACATTTGCTCAGATCTTTTAGATTTCACAAAGCTGCTATCCAGTGTTGCCATGAAATACAGACTGCAAAATCTATGTAGCACAGGCTACATCCAACGTCAATACTAAGTGGGAAGGAACATGAAGCAGTGCATTACACTACATTTCTGGAACTAGTACAGTAAGAGTGAAAACCTAGAAAAAGTTAACCTACAGTTTATAGAAGGAACTAATTATCTGCAGAAGCTGAATTTTTGGTTGTATATATATCTTTTTTTTTTACACTGTGCGATTTTCTGCATCTGCTAATTTAAAATAGACAGTTAAAACTTGTTGCTTTCTTTGCTTTGTTTCTTATGTTCTCCCTTCAACCCACCCCCTATATGCCATACACCAAGCATTATGAATATAAGCCCAAATATCCTAGACAATCCAGTGAACAGAGTTAGTGTAATGCACTGGTGTGAGGTGTGAAATAAAAAAAGAATTCTCTCAGTCTTCATCGAAGTTCTGCTGTAGAAGAAAGTTGGCAGCCAGGTTTTCATTCTTCTCACAAGCGAAATATGCCTGTATCACAAGCCCTTCAGGAAATCCTAATGCCTTTAACTGAAGAAAAGAAACATATTTAGGAAGTACATTTTGCATTTTAGGCTTCTTTGTAAGTCTAGTGTCTTGAGATGCCACTTAAGTAATTACTGCCTTTTTTAAAATAATATTGCTGCCTAGCTCAATGCAGATTTTAGTGAGTAAAAATTAAGGTGCTGCCTCTGCCTTTAGTAAAAAGGATCCTCACTTGGAAAAGTGATTGGATTAAAAAACTTGTCACTTCTTTAATGACACAGTCTAAAACAGACCTGGGCCACAGTATTGTCATGGAGTAATAGCACATTGCACTGCTGCAGAAAAAAAACCCAACTTCAAATCATGATAATTTTAAACAATTATATAAAGTTCCAAAGCATTTTTAACAAAAAATTGCCTGGAACGAAAGCTCCCAGACTGTGATCTCTAGTAGGCTGTCCAGCACATCACATTAAGCCATATTTTCAATTGTTTATCTTAAAAAATCAACTACACGCTGCAGCCAAGACAAGTAAGCTGAGAGCAATCTGGTTTTCAGAAGTCAAGGAATTAATTAATGTCTGGAACATAGTGACAACAGGGCATGAGAAGAGAAGAACTTATTACTGTGCCAAGGGTTTAGCCAACACTTAGGGGCATTCAGCAAATGAATTCTTGTTTTAGCCAAACGCAAGTACACTCGACTATTTGGAGATTTTCTTAAAATCCTCACAGCACCTGCAAGGCATTTCATGTATGGGGCAGATCAAATAACTGTGAGAAAAACTGTGTCCTATTATCCTCTCACCAGCCATTCTTAGATTTTATTTCAGGTCCACAAACACCATGAAGGCATCAGCTGCAATACTAAGATATTTCAATTTTGAGGTTTGTCTTTCATGGAAAGAGAAAAACATATGGATGTCTGCTGGGTTTTAGAACAGGTTGTAGAGGTAATAAAGCTCTACTGCATAAAATGGCTTTAAAAGGAAACACAACAGACTAGAGAAGATGACCTCTGAAGAAGTACATGGACAAATAATTTTATTGTCAATTTCCTCAAGATCTAGAGAACTGACATCTATTTTCAAAAAGGTATCTTCTCATGATCCTTACAAAAATTTTTGTTTTGCCAGATGAAAAAATGCCAGATTGTCTTTGGAGTACCAAACCACTAGCACAGTATGACAAAATTCTTGCAATTTGTCCTGAGAAAAATCTCAGAGGCGTTGCTATCTATGCAAATCCATATTTAGTCAGTTACACAGTATTTACCAATGCAATATTACCATCCCAGAGTATATTTTCATGCTTAACAGTATTTTAGAAAACTATAATTAACTAACTGTCATGGACAGACAAGTAACTGGGTAAAGTTTTGACTTCAACTAATCTACTTAACTATGAGTGTTCTTGCTTTTCAAATACTTTGCACACAATGCTCAAGCAGCCAGATCTTTGTACCTGGAAACCTGTCATGGCGTGATCTAGAGCAATACTGGCTGAGGCTTCTGCAAGAGGAATTACTTCCTGAATAATTCCTGAGGGAAACTCATTCCATCATCAATTATGACAGGATCGTCTCTGATCACTTAAAATGCTCTGCCTCTTCTCAGTGAGACTGATTTAAGACATTTTAGACTCAACTGCTATAAAGCAAGAGGAGATATAATTTGAAACAAGGCTACAACAGCTATGAAATGCCAAGTATGAAAATAGAAAATACAGAAGCAGAACTATTGAGTTAAACAAAGTTTAAAGTATGTCTTAAGCATGCACTGGAATCAACACCCTACAGCAACAAGAATTTCAAAGAAGAAAGGCTCACCCTTTCTATAGCTTCTTTTTCCTGAGGTGTTACTTGAATGTAGTTCATATGAGCATTCCCAGCATCTCCTATTCCTCCGGTGCTGGCACCATCATCACTCCCACTTAAACCTTGGCGAGACTCTAGAACTGGCTCATTCAACATATGAATAAAATGTTCCTGGTGCTGGCTTATTTGCTGTGTTGCACAGAGCAGTAAAAGAAACACATATATTTAAATAATTTACATTTAAGCATGCCAACAGACAAGTAAAAATAACTATTTTCAGAGAATTAAGAAGTCAAAGGGATGTGTAAAAAGTGCACAGAAAAAAAGTGTTAAATCTAACCATAACAAACGCAATTTTAATGTTTCAATTCGACTGGAATTCAACTGCAGTGATCCTTCCCCTCTTCCTCATCCCCTCTGCACCTTGTATGAAGTCTCAAATTTGTATCCAATATCATAGAAAACACATTCTGTGCAGCAACAACTGCTGAAAAGCCAGCAATAGAATGTTGCAACTGTTAGTAGCATACTATAACACATATCCATAACATCATTATGGGATACATACTAACATATATCCCCGACAACATCAACGTATGATATTGTAAAGCTAAATCAGAACTGGAAAGCATTATTTTCTTGCTTTAAGATCCACCTGCAGTAGCTGGGGGTTTTCCCGTCCAATTTGCTGTAGTAATGCTGGCAACAGAGAAGGATTTTGCTGGATAATTTGTCTCATCTGTTGGAACTGAGGTTGATTTCGTAAAAACTCAAGTGGATGTCCTGAAAAAAAGATCAGCGAAATGATACGTTTTTTAAAGTTACTGAGAATCTTAATTAAATGCATACCTACACTGTAACTGTATATAGGACATGAAAGTGGATAATACACCACTCACTGAAGAGTAAAAGAATTTCCTTTCTCACTCTAGCTTTAAGCAAAACTTCTTTATCTAAGGTTAAACAATGCATTTCCTTTTCACCCAGTCTTCTCTTAAGATCCAACAGCCTTGTCCTTATCTCCAACACTTTCCTCTGGATGCCTCATCTCTGGCTAATCTCAGTCAGACACATCTACCCACTCCCTTGTATCTCAAGTACCATTTCTACCACAGCCTAAGACAGACCTTTCCTACCCCTTCATTAGGCTTTTTTAATGTATTTATCTATCTCCCTTTAAGAGGGAGATAAATATATGATAAATACCCTTCTCTTCAGCAGGCACCAACTACTGTCAAAGTGCTGCACTGCTGAGTGAGGAGTCCTAGGTCCTTTAAAGGTCTCTCCAATGCTATGCCTCATGACCTAATTTCAGGTTTCTCCCAGCTTCTGTGTGGTAAATATATTAATATAGTCATAGTGGACAGCGCCTAGTCAGTCAGTGTAGAAAAGCAGAATTTAAGTGAGAGAAAACACAATCCCCCCCACATCTGTGGTCTTGCACTTAAGAATCCAGAATACTGGATTAAAGAAATTGTGCAAGTTCACTACATTTTTTGAAAACTTTGCGCGTAACATACAACAAGCCACTTGTCCCAAGAAAGTGCCACACCTGGAATTTCCATGCTAACAGCTCTTATTCAATTCCCTCTGAACAGCTCACGAGCACCTGGAACTCAAAACTGACTGAAAAAGAGATTGATTAAGTGCACATTGTTTATCACATCCTCTCAAATAACAGCCTTTCTTACCTCCTAGTGAGCTAGTAGTCGTGGGTATGGTTGCTACTGCTGCTGCCACTGCTGAAGACTGAGATGCACCAGTGCTTGGTGGTTGAGGAGGATCAGCCACAGCCTGATTATCTCCAGGTATCCCCTAAAGTCACAGTTCATATCATTACCCACAGAATGCTAACAGATATTTTTCAACTGCATGCAGTATTTGGGCTTCAGAATGAAGGGGGGAAAAAAACCCCAAACTTAATGCTTTCACTGCAAATACAAGCCAAGATCCTGTGAGTTATGCGTTTATAACTGACAAAGAACACTGTGAAAAGATTAATTCTCTTTTTTGGCAGGAAAAATATGTATAAAAAGGCAATAAAGCATGCCCTGCATCACTTCAAAACAGACTTTGTCCGATAAAAAGTACTTGCTTTGAATCTTGTTTAAAGATACTTGATATGAGTGAAAAAGTTAAACTAAAAAAAAAAGTTACACTATGTTATACTGTTGAGCAAAAGTGACATTACAGCAACAAATTGCAGTACAAAATCCTAACTTAGATTAAGAGTTCCGTACAACTGGCAAAAAACTGAGAAGACATACAAGAACACAGCTCTTGGGACCTCTTTCCTCAGTGAAAAGCTGTCATTTACTGTATCTTAAAGGTGAAAAGGTTAGTATGTCACCCAGCTTTAGCAGTTTAAAAAAACAAAAAAAAGTTAACTTGCCTTTATTTACTAAATGGAAGCAAATTTATTTAGGAACTGACTGCTCAGAGGGCTGAAATGGACAAAGCTAAAACACAATTTATAATAAAACCTGAATGTAGGTTATACAACCATGATACCTCACTCCACTACTTTTCTCCTGCATGGAAATCCTTCAAGCTTCCTACACTAACCCTGCCTTCCTCATTGTCACAGAACTCCTGCACTAAATCTGTCCTTTCAATCAACCTTTCTGAAGCCTGGAAACTTACTCGGAGACACAAAGAATATTATAACAAAACCTGTTGGAACAGCCCAGAGAAGTTACCCAAATGAGGGTCACCCTTGAATTGGGGAACCACAAAATGTAAAAGAACTGAGTGGGTGGAAATACTACAGAACTACAGGGTAACCAGACAATGAAGAGATTTGTCAAGCCTACCATAAAAATCACTGCTAGATAATGCAAGTTAAAAGTCCTGCTATAACATGATCTTCACATGGTATGTTCATCATTATACCTGAACAAAAAGGACAAATATACAGCTATTGTATACAGGACAGATCTCAAAAGGGAGAACTGGACAGTGCTCTAAGAAATGCTCTTTGCCTTACCTGTTTATTAAGAAGCACATCAAGGTATAAATCACCTGATCATAAAGTGCACATTTAAGCCACTCAGAAAAATAAATGCAAGATTTTCCTGACATACACTTCATTACCTGCACAGGGCTCAGCAAGCTTGCTACACATCCCTCCCTCCACTGAGGGGGAGGAAGGCTCCATTCATGGTATAATTCTGAGGTAACTATCCCTTATCAGTGGCTTATAGAGCACTGATTAAATACCTTTTCCATCAAATATCAGTCATTTCTGGCAATCCAAGTATAATGTAACAACTTGGTGAATCTTATGAAATTACTAGTTGATTTCACCTATTCACAGGCATACGTCATCGCTGCAATCTGTGTCCAGTTCAAACAGCATGTGCTTGCTTAAACTTTTAAGTTTGCTCTTGAAAGGAAGGACTGTGTAAACTAGTTCAAATAAATTTACTTTAAAATTATTTATCACCTTGAACATCAACTTAACTCTTGAACACAAGCTTGAAGTATCTCTCTCCAAATAACAGGGACCGCGTACAGTTGTAATCAGACAATGCCAGTGAGGCGTATGGACCTTGCTCACACAGCTACACAACAGAATAAAGCACGGTATTAAACCACACACAAGCTACTCTGAATGCAAACACTGCTTGCACAGCAAAAAAGGCAACTGTTGCCTTATAGTGGATGAAACAATTGTTTACTGTTTAACTGAGTAGTACAGCAGTTTTTAGCTGACATTGCTCTCTGCAGGGCAATAATCACATCAGGTCCAGCTTCTGGACAGAACAGAGAACAAAATAGTTCCAGTTGGGAGGTACTTACAAGGATCATCTAGTCCCACTGACTGACCAATTCATGGCTGACCAAAAGTTAAAGCCTGTAAAGGGCATTGTCCAAATGCCTCTGAATCACTGACAGGCACAGGACATTGACCACTTCTCTAGGAATTATGTTCAGTATTTGACTGTACTCACACAAAAGAAATGTTCCCAAAAAATATCCAAACTAAGAGGCTGGTTACTGAAGAGATAACAAAACTCCTTCCTAATCAGAGGTTAGGAAATCCTTGGCTGAAAGAGAGATCTGAATGTAAATGCCTCCAAAGACGAGTCTGGGGCATAAAAGAATAAAGATCATCTTTTGCAACTCCTACAACCACAGGTCACAGACACAGGATTACATCTGTAATCCTCAATGATCAAGCCACGAAAACTGAAGAGCTTGCCATCTGAACTAGGGACAAGCAGAATCTTCAGGGCTCATCTGAGGAACAGCTGTGTTTTAATTACAGTTTAAGTCCTTTCCAATACCTTACCCTTGCTGTACCCGGGTTCTTTCAACCTGGAAAGTGTTGTTACACTTACAGATCTCAGTGTATTAATCCTACTCTGCAGATTATATAAAAGATAGTGCTGATGATAGTTTTCAGGCAAGTAACGTAGAGAGAGTGTCAAAGAACAGTGTCATCAATAGATCAGATCAATACTAACTAAAAATAACCTTTTTCTTCTGCAGTAGGACACTAAGGAACATCTTCAGACCTCACAGCACGTCTAGAACAGTTACAAAGACCATTTACAGCAAAAGGATTCTTCTAGAAGGACAAAAAGTCTTCCATATAATATGGTCTACAAGAGCAAGACCATTCCTTCCTACTCCCTTCTCTAGCAGGAGGAAGAAAAAAGAAAAGGTATTTCCAGTAAAGGATAACATGAAACATAAAAGAACATCTTATATTAACAGACGGACCCATTTTATATACAGGACCTACTGAAGGACTAGAAATTAACTGCTCACAGCAGTCAATGCATTTGGCAGACATGACATGTAGCTCCATCACAGAGATATCCTATCTCTATTCTGGAGTTCCTGAACAGAAATAAACTAGAGGAGTGAAATTCCAGAAACTTCATGCACAAGTATTGCACACTGCATAGGACTGCCACACATACAGCAGGCCCAACATTTAGGGGAGGCACTGAATTCATGGTGTATTTACAGACTGTAGATGACGAGTAAACCCAACATTTTTACAACATGAAAAACAATGTTAGAACTTGTAGACTTATGACAGAGAGTTGGGAGCTGTTGCATTCACCCTTGCCTGGCCTAATGCTAGTTGGGGATTGAACTTTTCACATTCTTGCACTCCAAACATTTATTGTCAGTTTAAAATCTGAAGATTAAAAAGTCTTGGGAACATTAATGTAATGTAGGAAGTATGCCAGGTACTTATAGTTGTAACTACTGAGGGGAAACTTCATTAACAAAATTAAAGTTTTATAACTGGAGGGTAAATATGCCAGATTTCTTATCAATCAATCAGAAATTCAATCCACATGTATTTTGCAATGATTAGGTCAAGATATCTGGCTGCCAGATTTTAATAAGGTTCAGATCTTTTGAAAGGAAAAACCTCATCACAGAAAAAACTGTATGCCAGAGCAAAAATTAAATGTACTGGAAATACTGATTAAGCAACAATAAGACAGATTCTATGGTGGCTACAATTCACCTGTCAGAATAAGGTATACAACAAGAAATAATCCAAAAAAGCCCCTAAAACAACTCACAGGGTTTTCATTAAAGTGAAATTACTCTTCATTTCCACTCATGTCAATGAAGTTCATTCAAACCTTCAAGCTTTATTTATCAAAGGAAAATTGTTTCTTATCTAAAACACTGCTGAAATGAAAAATGAAGAATGAAGTTAAATTAAGCACTGTTCAAAAAAAAAAACCCTCTCAAACCTTTCTGTTTGCAAAGTATATTAAGAACACTGTGCATTATTAGCAAAAACAGTGAACTGGAACATAAGGAATGGTGATGATATAGATACAAAAGCACAACTAATCAACTAATGCTGTCACTAAGAGGTGACACAATACCACTGAGCCAACCATTGGCAGTTAAAGCTACCACTGTAACTGGACATACTATACAGACATTCCCATATCAATCATATCAAAAAACAAAAGCAAAGAAGTGGCAGAGGTGTTTGGGATTATTTCAGTGTTCTCTGTAACACACCATGCCTGTCAAAATTTCAATCCCATCTTTCCAGACGGCAAACGCCACTCTCAGTGACTGAGTAACGTTCACCAAAAAATCAAAGTGAAAGGTATTGTGTGGAGAACAGAAACTCGAAGAACAAGGTGCAGGTAAGGCAAGTGCTCACCATCAGAAGGTATTCCACTGCTCTGTCAGGATTGTTGAAGCTGGCCCTCAGTGCTGCAATCACCTGCTCCCGCTCATAGCCCATGGACATGATCTCAGTCACCATGTTCTCATAGGACTGACCGGTCACTAGAAGTCACAGGACCACCATGTTAAGGGAATAAGATGAAAACAATCACATACACACGAACGTTTCAATGGGTAAGTGTAGTTTTTACCCAGATTTCAGATGTTCATTGAAAATACTTCATATTAATACTTCATATTAAACATGCCCTGTGGCTTTAATTCCAAATATATTCAGTAGTTGCATTATGAATTTGATTGGAAATAGTGGAGGGAATGAAGAAAATGTAAACTTATACTGACAAAAGCAGTACTTGTGATACTTCTGTACTTGTAATTGAAATAATGTTCTCTCTTCAAGTTTTCATTTAAGGTCAAGGACATCCTCACAGCTAATATTCAATTCCTGATGTAATCAAGAGAAGTTTCCTGCAGCTTACATTTGGAAAGGTATTAATTTGAAATCTGCCTGTCAAATCGTTAGCCATTGAGGGTTTTCCAAATAAAACTTTCTGCTATGCTGTTGCTAGATAGATGACAATTAGTGATGACCATTATATTGCTACATAATGCTACGTGCTGGTGATGATTAAAGTAATTTAATAACTTAACTTGGACCAACTCAAATCATGCAGAAGACCTATAAGTTGGATCTAGGAAAGTCACTCAAGACTTCAGTGGGGGTTCAGGAAACCAAGTTATCTCATTTAATTCTTATCTCACTCAATTTAACATTTGACTAGACATCCATCGCAAACCCCCCACCTCTTATAGCAAAAATAGATTAAAACTGTCCCACACCAAAAGCTACACACACTATATATGGAACAATTAAAGGGCAACTGTTGACTACACTAATGTCACTGTAAAGAAGATTATTATCTTGTTTCATACAATTCATTTAATTTTCCTGCCTCAAAAGCAGACAGCAAGTATAACAATTTAAAAAGAGGTAACTATTCTATTATACATTATAGTCAGGCAAATCTTCAAGGTTATCTTCCTGAGTAGGGAGGTGGGGAGAAATGCAAACAAACCCAGGCATTAAAATATCTCCTTCCTTGGATAAAGGTATTCCTCACCTCAGTGAAATCCTAATACTGACTGACTCTGCAACTAGCAGTGACAGGAAAGTTAAATAATTAACAGCTGTCATAAAAAAACCTGATTAATAATAATAATATTTTTAAAAACCCAGAGGAAACAAATACAAAAGCTATTCTGTTAAGGCAAGTAAATTGTAGTTAAAAGAACTAAAGAAAACAAGATGTTTTATTCCCTTAGGGAGAAGGTGTTTAACTCAAGCCAACATTAATACAATCCCACTGCCTGCTTCTTAACATGTGTTTCTAAATAATCAGTGGGTGTATGACTTTGGGCAGTATAAAGAACAAACAATAAAACAGCCCAAGGGTACTTGTGCACTATCCATAAATAAAGGATTTAAAAGCCTTGACTAATTTGAGTATTTATTATTTGGGCTTCAAAGTAATAGCACCAACCTGAGTTTAAGGCATGGTAAATTCTTCATGTCTTCATACAGAATTACAGGATCCTTTATTTCATATCTACCTGCATTTTTTCAGACGTGAAATAAAAAAAAAATCACCTAAACTTTGCTCTAAAGATACATACTTTATACATATCTTTAGGGAAGCAAAAAAGCCAAGCCAATAGTTGTCCCAACACAATGATTTTGCTACTTCTGCTCACGTTCTTCCTCACACAGCACTAGTTTACCCTTATTACTCCTAAAAAACTCATCAAGCAGACAGATTTAATTAGTAATTAGTTACTACCTCAACACTTCTGTATTGCTTTTTCAATATAAGTAAGATAGAGACTAGAACAGTATGAGAAATTTGATACAGGAGAAAGATGTAAAAAGGCTGGCTTGTTCCAAACAGGCTGCTACCTAAGGCATAATTAAAAGACGAAGGAGGAAAACAATTACTGAAAATGTAGGTGCATGTACCCCATTCAGCCTACTTCACAAAAGCGAGATCAAGAATAGTAATTCAGAAGCTGCACAGCAGCAATGTCATGATACAGAGTCAGGCCCATCTGTCCCTAGTGCTAGTGGAAATGTTTGAAGTTCAATGCTGAATTGATTCTGCTCTTTGTTTTTGTCTTTCAGGTAACATTTTAAAGCTGGATTAACTCTCAAATCCAGTTCATCACACTCTCCACAATAATTCTTGTCCTATGCCCTAAAGAAATCTTAGGCTGCTCCCGTGGAAGATGTGGTTGCACAAGGACTGCAAGACATGCAGATCTTCACATAGCACACAAAACCACATCATTTTTCAGCATTTAACTGAAAACAACAGCAAATCATAGAAACACTGTTTTTAAAGCCAAGTCAATTAATTTTAGACAATGTAGTTGAGAAGTCACAGATTAGTATCAGATCCAACTAAAGAAATGAAAACATACTCCACCAACTTGTGTGAGCAAATGCCCTTCAAGACAATTTTTAAAGAAAAAGAACCACTGAGTTCATGTTTATTGCCCTTGGAAATTTTTTGCCTGACAACACTTACTGTAGGCTTACCCTGAAAACCACACTCAATACCTCTTATTTCCAAACACGTTAGGGACACATGGGTTTACTCCATCAGACATCAACCAAAGAACTCCCACATAAAATTGATAGTGAGCTGATGGTCTTGAAATATTTTGGGTTTTTCCCCTCAGTTTTGAAGAGGTTTGAGTCAAGACCACCAGCTTCGTTTAACTTGCTGATCAACACTGTCAATACACACGAGTGTTGGTGATGACCTCATCTTGGCCACTAAGATATTATGAACAGCTAAGGAAGCACCTTTGGTAGCAGCAATCACTTCAGCCAGTTTAGTTCTGTAACATTTTTGTCTCCTGCTATCAGTATCTAGCAGCTATTTTGGATCATACAATTTAAAACAGTATGTCACACCTGAGATCTAAGCTGCAGCCGGACAGACTAAATCTAGTAGCTACCACCAATTAATGTAAAATGTTACTGCTCCTTCTAAATCTCCCTGGGCTGCCTAATCACAGCATTTGTCTCCACACCAAAATGTAACTGAAACTTCTTACTTGTTTTACTTCTTTGTACCAAATTGCAAAAACCCACCTCCTCCTTATTTCTGTGCCTGAATTTGTTACTCTCCAAAACAATCCAAAAATTTCAGACGGGTAAGGAGTTGTGGGTTTGTCTAATAATTTCCAAGCTACCCAAATCAGCATAAATGAGGGACAGACCTTCCTGTTGTCTTTATTCTGTCGATTCTACTGAGAAACAAAGATTATTTAAACTGTCAAAATAAAAGTAAATTGACTGTAAATACATGGAGGCATTCATTTTTCAGCCCAGACAGCAGCAGATCTGGTGAATTTATCTAATCTCAACGTGTCAAAAAGCAAAGTACTTTCAAAGCTGGAACAAGTGAATAATAAAGGCAGCCATTTTATCAGCCCTGCACTCTGGGGTGCAAAAGTGAAAAGTACACACATATTTAAATCGACTCTTCCATCCAAGCTACTTCAAAGCGAATAGTTAAAAGAGAAATTAAATCAAATGCTGGGAAAAAGTAGAAGTGCAAGGATCTTCAATAAAAATATATTTTACTCAATAAAAATATATAAAGGGAAATATTCTTCAGTAAAGTAGTTCTTAAAGCTGGTTGCAAGCTATCAACTTCAGGTCATAGAGAAGAGCACTATAACTTTAACAATGACAGTTACAGAAGAAAATGTCATCTGCTAATCTGTCATGTTTCTACTGCATCAAAATAATGTCTACATTAAAAAAACTCTCCACTTACCAAGTGCACTTATAGCATCCTCAAAAAGATTTGATCGAGATGTATCACCTGTTGTACTGTAAGATGAAGACAAGTGCAATGGTAATTATAAAACTTTGGAAAACTTCCTATTAAAAAAAAAAAAAAAAGAGAAAAAAACCGGAGCAGCAGCTGTAACTCTAATAGCCCCTTTTGTTTCTAAAAAACCAACAAAGCTTTCCAAAGAGCTCTCTTTTGGTCCTATAGTGAGAATAGATTTTACAAACTTACAATGCTAGCATTTTTAAAACAAGGCCAACCTTCCCCCGCTATACCCCCCAGAAGTTTGGCTCTTGCCCATCTGCTCAGGGATTAGCCATCTGCTTGCCTGAATGCTTTAAAGGGTGGGAGAATAAGGTGGATTTTCAAAAGTACACAGCAGTCTCACTAACTGCTTCCCCACAGTTACCAGTTTGACCTCAATGAGGACCCAAGGAGGTCAGTGGCAAGCACTTATTAAAATCTTAGTATACTACTTTCCCAGGAATATAAACTGCTAAAATTTGCAATTACTCCATCTCAAGTTATCAAAGTTGTTAAATTATAGGATTAAAGGCTCACCTCTATGAACAGCAAGAAACACAGAGGTACAGCACTAGGCAGAGGAATATTAGTTTTAATCAGCCACAGCCAAGGGCTGCAAAATTAAAGCATCAGCCCCTTGTTCTCAGGGTGACACCCAGGGTAGGTCAACAGACCTCCTTCAAGGACAGCCTACAGGTGGTGCAACTCACTGTGGGGTGCCAGGAAAAAGCGTTGGGGGAAATCTAGAGGAAGAACCAAAGGCAGGGAAAGGAATGCTTAAGGCACCATGCAGAAGAAAAGCACGGGTCAAGAGAGCAAAAAGAGGAGAAGGGCCAGTCATACATAAGAAACTTGCCTGGCCATGCTCTGCATCCTGTCTTTTTATTAAATTCTACTTCTAATAAGTTCTTCATAATGCAGGATGCGTGCGTGTCTCTATTCTACACGCACGTGTGTATGTGGAAATCCAAGTGTTTGCAGGGACAGGGAATTGTGAGTTAAGGGGATCCAGACACCTGTGGAACAGCAACTGCTGAGACCAGACACTGTGGAAATCTGAATGCCAAGGACTGTAGCCAGCTCCTGGGTGAGCCCTCTGTGTGTTTGTGCGTGTGCAGGCAATGGGAATCTGAGTATCAGGGCCTGGAACAGGGTTGCAGGGCTCAGGCAATCCCTATGCCCTTGTACCAAATACTTGCCAAACTCTAAGGGGTCAGTTATCAAAACAGAAATTCATATTTTTCATCTGTGTTTTGTACATACTCATTTTGCAGTAGTGGGCTTTGACCTAGCCAGAGGGGAACAGCATGTGGCTGATGTCTTGCATGACTGCTGGGATTTTCTCTGCCTGAGCTGACCTAAGCAGAGAGACATGTATTTATAGGTATATACATATTGTATGCATATTTTGGGCATACATATTCAGTCTTGATAATGTGACAGACTTGAGGACATGAAGCTGCAGGAGCCTCATATTTATTAGGCTATCAGAGTTGGCAACTCCTACCAGCAAGCAAAAGCTTATCAGATTGCTCTGAATGTTTTCAGAATATGCCACTAAAAATCCAACAAGGCACTTACAGAGATGTCCATAAGATCTACGCAAGAAATAATTTATTCCAACAAGAATGCTTCATTAGTATCTGTCAGTAGTTAAGATTTACAATCGGAAAAAGATCAAAGGCAAAGCAGGACACCAGCTGGCCTGGCCTTGGGTCAATAAATCTTGCCTTAGTAATTTAACTTCTGAAGCAAATCAGAAGCAAATAGTACTCACTGAAATCAAGGCAGGTGCTAACTTTAATGTATATGTCAAATTATTTTAAATTATTTTGTTCCTCCCTGTTAAATGTGTACACTGAGGCTGTCTTACTGCAGTTTTACAAAACTACAAGCTGTACATGAAAAACACTATTTCAGCAGGGAAGACTGATCTTCGAACCTACTGGACAAACTGAGCAGGGGAAAAAGAAAAAAGCCCCACTCATTAGTATTTTTTAACAACTAAGTTAATTTGATTGATAAATGAAACTTCATTTGCATCCCATTTCTAAGAGATACTAATTTCTCAGAATTGCAAAATTAAAGCATCAGTTTTTGTATTTAGTGCAAGAAATTTGTGATGAGTTTTTCAAGACATTAGGCAATTGCAAGTTTTGCTTCGTTATCATCAAATCAGTATTTCATGGTGTTTAAATACAATCACTTAAAAAATACTGTCTTGTGCACCAGTATTCCCAGAAATAACACACAAGTAATTAAAACCCAGAGTATGAAAAATGAAAATTTGATGCTCTGCAGAACTTCAGGGGCCATTAAATTCCAGTTAACAGCATTTTAATCCCATGCAGTACTTAAGCAACTAAAGCAAAAAATGGCAACAGCATACAACAAGGATGAAACCTCTAACTTCTACCTAATTTTCTCAATTGTAGAAAATTGAGGTGAAAAGTTTTCCCAGATCCCACATCCCGTACCTACAGATGGGCTGAGGAACATTCAGAAAAAAACCCAACCTTGTAGTTTTAAGGCTTTACATGATTAAGAGCAATACCATATTCTATATTTTGGAAGAAAAAGCTCTTTCCAGATATTAAGGGACTCATATAGCAATAAGGAATTTATGGTTTGAATCTGACCAACATGATCCAAAGCACAATCAGAGGGCTATGAGCAGGACAGGACACATTACTCTTAAGACTTCAAGAGCTTTGTGAGCAGTAGATCACCACTGCAGGTGAGTATCCTCAGTCTGAAAAGAAACTTGCAGGATAGCAACTCTGAAATGCCTAAGAAATGTTGTGTCATTTAACTCCCCTCTCCACAGGTTTGTTCCCAAGACCACACTTCCCATGGGAGAAGACATAAAAAAGGAGAGGTGTTTCTTACAATCAGTAATGTTTACTTGAGTCAGAGATGGAAATTACAGTTAAGAAAGAAGAAAAATTATATAGAATGGAGAGACTAAAAGTCAAAACTAGAAGCAACAGAAATGGGAACCCATTTTTGGAGGCTTACTCATACCTGTCAATTGATGATGGACTGACAGCAGCTGGTGCCTCAGGTGGTTTTTCTTCTGGCTTCTCCTCTTTCGGAGCACTCACAGGTGCAGGTTCACAAGCCACTGTATCTGGTGCTGGTGGTGGAGGGACAGGAGCTGGCACAGGGGCAGGAACAGGGATTGGTGCAGCAACTGCTGTGGGAGCTGCAGTTGTTGAGCCAACAGTGGAAGTGGCATTTGACGGCTGAGTCGCTCCAGCTGCTGCTTTGGGCTACGGGAGGACAACAGAGTTCAGGCACAGAACAAAGCCCATAACTCCATGGCTCTCTACAGGAAACCTACTAAGTTCTGTTTAGACCATTTGTGTTTGATATTGCTGCCTCAACATCAAGCACAACATTAAAACGCTGCAAGACATGAAATCTCTAACGTCCTCCACTGTGTTTAAACAAGCAACTGAGAGCGTCACTGAAGTACTTACACACCTGAGAGCTCACACTCTGAGGATAAAGTGAAATGCCAAGATCTAAATATTTACAGACCACAATATTCTAAAACAGTAAATAGACCAAAATATTCTGTGAAAGCAATCTTATGTTTTACAAAAGCACATTTTCCAGAAGAAACCAAGTGAGCTGCCAAAAAACATCTGCAGAATAAGCGTAAGCTTTTCTCACCACTCAGATGTGGGAAAAAGTGATTGAGACAGAAATCACATTTCATTATGAATGCTGTTTGCTGGAAAACTAGATGCGAAAAAAAATTGTTTCACCTGCAACATGTTTTAGTTATGCAATCCTTGCATTCAGAGCACTAGAATAACATCTCAAATACTTCAGTTCAGAAGTAAGCACCAAGGATACAGCAGAATGAAGGGCTACCAAATTTACAGCAGAATATTTAGAGTGAATAATACTTGTATGCAATTGTGAAATCATCTTCACATCTCTAACAGAAACTTGAATTTCTCTTGGGTGCAGTACTAATCCCATTATACAGAAATAGCCCCAAGGACTGACAAAGCTGACCCCAATCTTTGCCTAAGAGAAATAGCTGAACTTTAACAAAACTACTTATTCAAGGTGCACCACTTTCAGACATTCCCTGCTTGAAGAAGAAAACATTTACTTCCTCTTTTTGTCTGCAAGGAGAGGTAAGGTTAAGAATGAATAGATTATAACATGATGGGCACAGCAAATATTATTTTAATCAGTACTCAGAGAAAAACATTGACACAGCTGGAATGCAAGGGGGTTATTTTCAGCTGGATTCCTAAACCCTTAATGCAACAATGCCTGAGCATCAGACAAAGTTAGCAGTCTGTGCCTACATGACTGGGCATGTCTTACTCACAAGATAATCAGGAAAGGGCAATTGAGCTCTGAGACCAGCAAAAATATTGTAAGACTGAAGAAATGCCCAAACTACAGGTCCTTTATTATCAGAATATACTGAATTTAGCAGAGATCTGTGTTTAGAATCATAGAATTGTTGAGGAGACCTTTAAAATTACTAAATCTAACCCACCTCTGCCACATCCAGCACTAAACACTGTCCCTAAGGGCCACAGCCACACATTTCTTGAACACTTCCAGGAGTGGCAATTACACAACTTCTCTGGAGTCGTCTACTCTCAAGAAAATGAAAAACTGGACTCTGACATCTCATCTGCATCTGTTTTCTTGTACTGATAAATGCCTCTGTGGCAAACCACAGAGTAGAAAGCTGTTCATTCAGGAAGACAGCAACAACAGTTATCTTTAACAAGCCCACATGTTTAATTATGTTTAATATTGTCAGAGAGAAATAAAGGGCAATAGAATGTATGTTTTCTTTGTCAGGGGGAGGAACTCTAGCTTCAAAATTAATTTCATATTTCAAAACACAGATGAAGCCAGTTTTATTCAGATTTCAATGGTCTGGAATGCCTGGAAAATCAGTGGCTTGGTTCCTGGAAGCAGCCTGACAAGTGGTTCAGAGAAGAAATACTTCAAACACGTGTCACAGTCATTCCCTATAAATTACACTTGCAGTCTTTCAAAACCCACAGGTTTGTTTACTGCCAGATGTATCCTGTCTCTACTGGTTTACACTGTTGAGCCTGACAGAAGAAAAAGCCATGAACTATGAAAAGCAATATGGCAAGGCTAGAAGAGTTCCATACAGAGGATTTAACAACAAACTACCTAGGTTGCCTTCATCCTTTTCATAATAAAAGGGGGGAAAAAAAAACAGAGACAAGAAAGAATAAACAGTAAAATCAGCCATTAGCAATTTTTTTTCTTTGATACAAATATCCAGCACAGAGCAGCAGCAAAAACCAGCCTAAGCAAACCAAGACTGTGAAGCAATATTTTTTATTTATTCACACCAGCTTTTTACTGTTGACCTGAACTTGCATATGATGAAATTCCACTGATTTTAAGGATGAGCATATACAATTACTCATCACAAGAAAAAACAGAATTATATTAATGAAGCTTCCTATTCAAAAGAAACAATTACTCACTTTTGTCACCATAACCACCACAAAGTTCTTCTCATCTATGTTGTATTCTTTAAGAGCAGTTTCATCATTAAGGATTTTACCTGAGAAATTAAACAGGCAGAAATTAAGAAGTTGTTTAGCAAATCAATAGGTGATCTTGATATTACCTCATGAAAACATATTTTATGCAGATTTATAAACGTTAAAGAACCCAACAAAAAGCAGTTTGATCATTAAGCTTTGGCAGTAGAGATACAATTTTCCTCATTTATGTACAGAGCAGTAGTTTGAAGGCTGGTGCCCTAAGTGTTGAAGATGCTTTAAAACCATATAAAATAAAAGCATTAAATCTGGAAAGAGTCACTGGATCATTAATAAAGATACATGTAATACAGAGGAAAGACGTTAACACACAAAAGGCTTAGCCAGGTAACTTATGTCTGCTTACACAGTAAGGGAAATTCCTTTCTACTTATCGTCCATTTACTCTTCAGACAAGAGCATTACGTTCAATAACAAGTGTGTGACCTTGCAATTTTAACAATTCGCAAGGCTGAAAAAGCTAAAACCATTCCATAACTTGCCACCTTGACAGAAGGATGAAAAAGCTATCAGGCAAACCTAGAAACATTTGCTATCCTATGACTTTTGATGTTTCATAAGCAGAGGTAGTACTATGACAAAATAGATTTGCATCATTTCTAGGATCACAATAAGTCACACACTTTGCCTTTTCTTAGAATAAATTGACTTAGAGGTAGCACCACAAATCAGAAAATCAGGTCTATATTTCAGTGAGTTTTATAGCACCGATTTCTACTACAGAATTTTCAGGGAATATTTTACAATTTAAACAGGTGAATTTTCTGAAGATGTACTACAGACTGCTTCCATTTCACAACCTTTCTAGTGGACTGCAACTAGAAAGACACATCTTTATCCTAATGGCTGCAAGGAAATCTGCAACACATACACTTTATGGCATTCAGAACACAAAAGACTGGTTCCACCAGTCTTGCAGGTCAAACATTCAAGGGAGTATTAAATGTAGTGCAGTAACAGCAATACCTGTAGTATCTGACTCAGAACCCACAAGGGTTTACTTACAATTTTTTATAGGTACTTCGGGGAAGGCTTAAATGTATCTATGTAATATATATGTGTATGTAATATATATACTTTATGGAAGTATATATACAAACATCCTGTCTTCTCAGAAAACACCGTTCTCAGGGTTTCTAGACCTCACCCTAATGCAGATGTCAGCACAATGGATCAGCCTCTCTAATCAAAGTCAGCTAGGGGTATCACTTTGCTTTACCAAACAACAAAAATTCTACGGCTCATTTTATTAAAAGTAAAAATGTCATCAATATACTGCCGTATCTCTTGTCCAAGAAAAAGAAAAAAAAGAGAATCCATCCTGGGATAATATTACATTCTCAATCTTATTTCTTATATTTGCTACTGCTTGTGAGGATTACTCAATACTGCAGATACATTCTGGCTTCAGAAAACACTCAAGCGGTGTCACAGAATCTTATGTAATCTTTGATTTTTGCAATCACAGAAACTCAATATTAAGAGTGCCATGCAGTTAGACACATTGCACAAAGTCTTCTGCCTGGTTCACATTTCTTGATTATGCATGAGACTTCAACTTTCATGCTCTTGACATTCACTCCCTCCAGTGAAGCACCAGGGACACAAAACTTGATATGAGAAGTAGTCCAGAGGAGCTGCACAAACACAGAAACTCACAACTTCTCTTCCATTAGCATCTCTCCACTGTTAACAGTGGTTTTAGCTTATTATAAGTTACAAAACAGTACATCACAAAAGTGAAAAGTCCACCAAAGTTTCCTTCAAGCTCAGTTTTAGAGGGAAAAAAAAAAAAACACTAGAGGGAGTACTGGAATAGCACCAAATTTCTGACATGAAGTGAGAACAAAAAAATGGGTTTCTGTATTAGTGCCAGAATGAACAAGGCAAGTAAAATAAAGCTCAAAGTTAATTTCATGTTTTTAACTGACATTAGCCTGCTTTTTGCTAGTATGTTTCTAGTGATGGAGCTTAAAAGTACTGAAAGCAAGGATTTGGTGGTGGGTTTCTTTTATAATTAAAAAAAAAAAAAATTGTTTTTTAATTCTCTGAGGTATATACAGCAATGCTTCAACTATACACAACATAAATTGAAGAAGAAAAGAATTAAGCCAGATCGGCAGCTTTGTCCTGCTTAAATCCTGAATTCTTGCAACAAAATCTATTTCTTCTTCACCCAGTATATCCCCAAGACACCATGTTACAAGAGCAAAGATGACAGACACACATGTATTAAAACAAAAATTAAGAGCTCCCTTTGACAGTGAGTTCTTGTATTCGTGGGGGTTTTTATCCTGTCTGTACTTCAGTTCTTAGAATTCTTAGAAGATATAACATTCACATCCAAGTCAAACAACAACATAAAATAAGACAGATTCAGATAAGTTATCTTCAGAATATTCATTACCTGCATAAATTAGTTTTTGGCCAGCTACTGGAAAGGCATCTTTCCCCCTTTCTGACTCAATCTTCTCTTTCAGTGCCTTCACCTAAAGCACAAAAACAGTCTTAATGAAAACAAAGTTCACAGCACAAACCTAATTAAGTATACTTTAAGTTTTATATACTGGAGAGTAGTTTCAATCATGCCTTGATTATGTCAAGTTTATCAGTCTTCTGAATATGTCACTGTAACCACTTTGCAGAGCAACATGTCCCTTTCCCAAATAGTCTATGTTGAATCAAATTAGGTAATTATTTTTCCCATGAGAAGTTATTAGTATAAATGTACAACACAGTGAAAAAGTAAATTAAGAAACCTGTGGAGCAGAAATGTTTTCATCTCTTGACCCATTTGCCCTGTTCTTTCCCTGAATGCAGAGGGTACATCTGCTATAAACACAGCTGAAGGTTTTCATCATCACAACCACTTTTCAGGGAATGCCTATTTTTTGTAAGATCACCATGACATTCAACCTTGAAGTCTCCATATGCAAAGCCTTGTGCAAAATGTTCAGATGCCTTTCTTACATGAATTGTTTTCAACTCCGCCCCCCTCCACCACAATTTCTGGAGCTTCACATAGCATTTCTGAGCCTACACATTTACTTGCTTGCATGGACCACTGATGCATCATCCACACTTTCACAGCTCCAATAGCTCAAGTGCCACTGTTAGTTGTCATGTTAAAGAATGCTCTCAGTTCCCCAGAAAGACTCCATAATGCTCCCCTGAGGAGGTAAAGCAAGCTCCTGTAAAAGCATTCCTGTACTGACACATCTGCAGTCATATTTTAAGACAAATTGCCTGCACACACAGTCAATTCTTCTTGCTTTCCTGCAGACAATCCCACTATACAGCAAACAAAGGCAACCAATCTGTTATGAGCTTATTACTACAAGCTAACACCACCTTCTAAAGGTTTTTATTGTTTGGTTTTTTTTCCTGAATATTCAAAAAATCTTTTTCATAAAACCACAAAGATACAGAATGCAACATATTGCTTCCCTTTGTGGAACTAAATTAAAATAGGGAGACAGCTTTTTCCCCAGCAGATGAAGAAAGGATGTTTTTGGTATTTTGTATCATACATGCCATCCCAGCACCTGCCAAATGCTGTGGAATTAGTCTCCAACCAGTTGTTTTCCCATAGCAAAACTAACAGCAGCTCACTGCCACCCCTAAGTCCCAAGGACAGTCAAATTTGACAGTAATTTGCTGAAAGCATCACCATTCTCATGCACTCACTTTACAACAATCTGTCCTATCCTTGGATTTAAATTTATTTCTAAAGCATACTTTCTTGAAAATTAAAAATATAACTCATTAATTCCTCCCCCAATTTTAAGGATGGAAGTCACTCACGTTGCAACTGAACAATCTCTTTTACCAGATAAGTCATCAAGGATTTTTTTCCTTAAGTCTAATAATAATAATTTCTAATATTTCACACAACTTCAGTTTAAGTCCTGCATGCACTAGGGCAAATTAATCCCTTGAATAATGTTAAAAGCTTGTTATGTTCCCAAATGTCTATTTCTTAACACTCTCTTTATGTACTCTTATATACTTGTAACAAATCACTCAAAGATAATGACTCGAGGCTAATCCTGTTACCATGATTGTCATAGATTTGTAACAAATATTGCAATTTTACAAAGGTGTATAATCTATTCGGAGGGAGAAAAATCACAGTTTATTTCATGTCCACTGCATCAATCAAGGTACTGGCTTCAAATGTCTACTTTGTCTTCTTCATTTTCTATTGTTTTATTCTAGACTTTTTCCTACAGGGAACAAAATCAAGATCTGTTCTCTCAAACAATCTTTGAACAGCTAGAAGTCTAGGTCAGGACACACTGAACACACATGTTGATTTACTACACAATAATTGGATCCATGAAAAGCAGTTAGGATATTTACTGTAGGAGGATCCAACGATTCATTTGCCTTTGCTAGCGACCTGTTTGTAGCACTTCCCCTTATTATTACTGCGCTATGATTGATGTACTGCAAGTGACCTGAGGCACTGCCTTCTTCCAAAACCTCCCAAAATGTTTCCCCTTCCATAAGTCTGCAACAAACAGGACTATGTTTTCATCCCTTTGGCAGGTGGCATTCATTTCCAGATGTAGACAAACTTCTATTTACACCACAGGGCCAAGGGAAATGAGAAGAAAACCTATTCTGGGAATCCGTTCCAGTGTTTCACCATCCTCACTGTACAAAATCCCTTCTTTACATCTACTCTTAACAGATCTGCTAAAAAGTGTGTCCCCATCCTTCTTATAAGCCATTTGGCACTGGAAGGCTGTTCAAGGTTTCCCCAGAGCCTTGTCTTCTCTAGCCTGAACAATCCCAGCTCTCTCAGCTTGTCTCCATAGGAGAGGTGCTCCACCCTCTGAACATCTTCATAGCCTCCTCTGGACCAGCTCCAACAGGTCCACATCTTTCATGTGCTGAGGACCACCAAGAGCATGCAGCCAAATGTTCCACAGGATTACACCTAGGAAAACTAATGCAGCAGCCAAGAGCAGTTTCAGCCTTGTGGGACATTAAAGTGACTGCTTCAGCTGTACAGTCCCCTTCCACAATCCAAAAACTCTCTCCGCATACTAATACTGACATAATTTTTATTATTGTGGTGTCTAGGTCAGGACAGACTAAAGACACATACTAATTAATATGAAGTAACTGGATCCATGTGAAGGAATTTGGTATTTATTGCCTTATCAATGCAAATAACACCATGAAGTTACAGAACCATGGTGGTTCTGAACATAAAAGCAAACTACAGGTTTGCTCCTAAAGAACAGAGACAATCTTCAGCTAATGTTTGCCAATACAGGGGCCACCATTAACTTCTTAATTCTTGAAAGGACTGGAAATTCTGAGGAGAAAAGGTCGTTAGTTTCCAGTGCTGTTTTTATTTTCTCCATGTATTCTTGCCACGTACATCAATCAGTATAAGAACAGCTTATACCCTAAAGTGGAACACAAATTACTTTAGTTCTCCGGCTGACAGCTTACAAAAATCTAAAAGAAATTTAACCTTAATATAACTGAGCCAATTTACAGTATTTTGCTATCTATGCCCAGGGACACTATGTCATTTGCAAAGGGGAAGATCATTTACACAGGTCTCTCTTTTAAATGGACACTCACTCCACTGTGAACTTTCGCCATCCAAAGATATTGATATGTTATTGTAACTCACAGTAACACACCATGGGCTCCAAATTACAAATTAAAAGTTCTGTAATGTCATTCAAGTTGCTCCTTTAAAACTGAAAATAGACAAAATAGTCAAGCAATTTCCAGATTACATTCAAGAACATTTCAGAGCATTGTTTAACTGCTTTATAAAGAATAGTGATTTAGATAAGGGAATCTGTCATATCTCAAATAAATACAATGAACTGATTGCATTACACCTATTCAAAGGAACAAACAAAAGGATTTAAACCAACTCTTAACTACTAGAGCTTGAACCTGCAAGAAAATGCAGTCAGCTGCAGACTTCATCATTCTCCTATCAGAGAAAGAAGTTCAAAAAACACTCAGGCTAAAATAAAAAGCACTTGCCTGTTTCTCTGGCTTTCATCATTGCCTAGCCTAGGAGGCCAGAAACACATCATCTGCAGAGGATACAATACTAATTCTCAGAATAAAAAAAATGAATAGATAAGATCAGATACATTAATTTCAGTAGTGACATTCCAGTGGCACAGAATTTCCTCTTGTAGTTCTAACTGGAGTGACTGAAGGCATAGCAAGAAATAACTGTGCCATTAGTTCTACTAAGAGGACAAAATGCATGACAGTGCAACAACCTGTATGTCAGACAGTAGTCTGATCCACCTTCATTTAGATTTAAACCATAGATGTTCCATTTTCAAGGAGGAATTAAAAATACAAAGAAGCCCTCTCAATGCTTTTCAGAAAAGACAGCTGCATCTTCCAGCTGCTGGTGCAATGAACTGCTGAAAAAAGCAACAACCTAAACTTTGCCTCTAGCAAAATAGGTTGCTGAGAACCTAGACTTCAGCACTGCCATTGGTTATTAAGTGAAAATTAATTTTGGGGAAGCACACTCAGCATATTGATCTGTCAAAATGAGAAACCACCCATAGATTATGATTTATTTTTCTCATAAATACAGATCCATAAACCAAACCTTCAGGCTTCCTAGCTTTATTCAATCTGATTAGGATTCACAACATATTTCAGACTTCACCAAATCCCGTTTTTCTTCTGCTATTATAAAATTTCAGAGCACAATAAACAGAGCCTGTACTTTATGACAATACCTTTAGGAATGAGCATCAATTCATCTACCAACACGTTACCCTAAAGATTCAGAAACAGCACACTTACAAGTCAAGATGATTTTGTTCTGTCCCCTATGAATTTAGACATGAAACTCTCCCTACAACGCAGAAACTGAATGCAATGTCCTCGAGAATATATGCCATGTAATCTGTTTAATAAAGAGCTAGAGCTGATCAACTCCTAACTGAAAAATGGAGGTCTTCCAAAGAAATACCAGTCATCAATTGCATCCCAGACCAGTATCTAAAAATGGGTTTCATGAAATCACCAGTGCTGAGTTTCCCAGTTGTTCTTTGCAGTCACTTTTTGCCAGCTAAGCAAGCAGGGCATGCTGGGTTCCATCCAGGCAAGCAGCTTCCATTGATCACACACCTTTCCTCTTCCCTCTCACACACCAATTTTCATTTCTCCTACCTCATATAAATGCTAACACAGAAGAGGCAAATATCATCAGTTTATTCAGAGACTCATTTTATAAATCCTAAAGAAAAAGTGAACAGTGTGCTTTCATTGGTTTTAATGTATAATTACACAGGCAAGACAAATTGCTGAATTTCTTGAGATGTTGGGAGAAACTGAATACAAAACTGGAAAGGATCACTTCTGGCATCAAGCCACAATCCCATCTTCCACACTATAATCTTCATCAGGAAGCTGATGCACCAACAGACAAGGTTGTTTGCTATTTCTACCACGAGACTGCTACAAAGTTTACTCTGATTATTGGAAGTCTTTTCCTAGTTTCCAGTCCCAGTTAATTTGCTCACTATTAATACTGATTTGTTCTTATGCTGATGTTACAATTCAAGCATGAGTAGCCTTCCCATGTCCCTTGCCCGTGTAAAACATTTACACAATCTCACCAGAACTTGTGAGCTAAGCTAAGCATGTTTCTTTCGTTTCTTCTGTTGTGAGAGTCACAGTTTTCCACCGGCTCCAGGCACCTCCTTCCAAAGGTAGAAATTCATTGCCCTTGGGAAAAGGTGGCCAGCACACTTGAAGAAGAATAGTATCACTACTCTCCCTGGACATTTCACAATCTATGATCTTCAGAACTTCATCTCCCTGGACATTTCACAATCTATGATCTTCAGAACTTCACCTTTTAATGCACCTGATTCCAATTAAACCATGCTGCTCGTTTGAGAAGAGTTTACCAAAGTCTGACCCTCGATTAGGCAGCCAGGTACTAATGTTAAACTTTGTCCATGTCATCGTGTTTCTGTTGCTTTGTACTCAAATTCTTATCAAATGAATTAAAGGACTGTGAAGAGATGGGTCCCAAGAGCAACTCTGAAAGACCTTCACTGCTGCTGAACTGCTTCTCTTTGAGAATAAATGCTGCACAGAGGGTTTTTTCCTTTAATCTACCTTATAATTCTCTACCACTCTTCAGCTTTTTCTGTAGCAGGCTAACAGGTTTCTCCCAGACTTTGGGAAAAGTCATAGTTAGACAAGGACAAAAACTTTTATTACAAAGGGCTCTGATTTTTTTCTCCTCCCCGAGGGAGGGCATCATAGTCTGAAGACTTGTTTAGAATTTAGGCTTAATATTCCTGAGTTTTCTCCTCCCACTGCCCTTGCAAAAATATTTACCACATGTTATACTGCTCAAAGTAAAGCGAGGACAATGCAGCTGTATCAGACAATAAAACAGACAAAAACCTGCTAATGAAGCAACAAGCTGACCAGTGCAACAGGTTTTACTACCCTTAATCAAACTCCATGATCAGCAACTGATTAATGACAAATACTGTGCCTACTACTAAAAACACGCAGAGGATAAGAAAACACCATGCTCATAAGTCAATGCTTTACAATACTTTTACTGGTAAGAATGCATTTGGTTCATATTACTTCTTTCTACAAATTATAGAAGCAGGTTTTTCTGGCACAAAACTCCATTTACAGTGTTCTCTTGTATTTTCTTTCTAAACAGGACACTCATATTTAGTCAGAAGGCAATCATAGTGGTTACATGAACAGATCACTGCCCTACTTCAGGCCTCAAAGGCATAACAGAGACAGTAATTGGGAAGAACCAGAGGAGAGGAAGAGCCTTGTGAATCCAGGCAGGTTTATGAGCTTAGTAAGAGCCTGGAAAAAAACACAGTTGTACTCAAATAAGGCATCTAGAATTACTCCAGCATTCAAAAACAGACAGGACAAAGCATTCATAAGCTCCTTTATTTACTTCCTGTATTACTGTTGCTGAAGTTTACATACAAAGAAAGAAGCAGCACACTTCTGAAGAAAAATAGGCTCGAATTGTCAAGGTAAAAATCCAAATTTAGCCCTGACATTTACTTTCTCTGCAATTACCTCTACAAAATCAAGCTCATCTCCACACAAGTGAAATTTATAAGTCTAGCAGTTGTTATGCACTGACCAGAGATCAACAGAAATAATTTTTTATCTCAAAGCTAGCCTCCAGGCCTCTAGACACTTCTGCCTGCATTTCAAAATTGATCTAAGCTCTGCCTCAAAGAGGAGACACTGGGGCCAGTTTTCTGATGCAAAAAGGTGACTAAAAGAGCTGCATTGATGCAGCTTTGTACTAACAGAGGAACACAAATTTCAAGCTAAAGCAGAGCTTTCAGCTATCTGCAGCTTGACTAAAGGCAGCAAGATGGACAGTCCTGCCTCTGAAGCCACAAAGGCTTATTTTAGGAAGAAAGCTTACATTCTGAGTGGTGGCTCTTGCATGGTCTTGTTGATCAGCTCAAAAAATCCTCCCATAGCTTTAGGCAGACAATTTTTACAACAGGCATATTCCTCACAAACCAATTTACAAGTATAAGAGTGACACAGTTGTTTGAGTATGAAGAAAACTGACAAGCCATTTCGATCAGTTCTAAAAAGACATTTAAAAAACCCTTTCCCAAACACTGAGTGCTGATCAGCCAGTTGGAAGGGTGCCTCTGACACAAACACACAGGGAAAGACAAAGAGAGGGAGAACCAGAGCCAGTGTGTAGACAACACTGTGTGCTCACAGCCACGGCAAGCCCTTCCCTCTCCTTTTCCAGTTGCTTTGGTGCTCCCTGCAGGGCAGCACGCAGAGGACAGCAATCCTTACAGGCTCTAGATAAGCCATGCTGCACATCACCATATCCTGTGAAATAAAGAGAGATTTGTCTCACTGAGTCCACTCCTCCCACAGGAACCATGACCAAAGACCCAAACCTTGGTGGGAGAAAATATTGCCAGCCATATCCTTCAGTGCTGTAAGTTTACACCTCCCTATCTCACACCTGCAGATAGATTTTCTTTGAATTCCTGAAACGCAGGAAAGGATTTTTGAAAGGTTTGTCATTAAACACAGTTATTTATGCACAAGGGCAGCAATGGGACTCCAGACAGTAGCAGAATCATCTGCTCATGTTCTTTTTAATTAAAATGTACTCTTCACTTTCCCCAACTTTCAAAGGAAACATCTTCCAGCCTGTTGCTATCCATATCAAAGACGGATACCCTTACTTTCTAGTCATATCTGAAAAACAGACCTTAAATATATGTAGAGAAACATCCTTAAGTGTGTACAATCTCTATATTTAACTCTTCAGGATATTGGCCATCTTAGGAATGGTGGCCCAAGAACATTTAGCTTTTGAGAAATGCAGCACATAATAGTGCCAAATTATTAAAAGTACAAAGCTAACTTTTCTTTGCTGACAGCTAAACAGTGTGAGAACATTCTCAATAAAATAGTTGAAAAATTATGGGCAGAGCCACGGCATTTGAAAAATGGGTAACATGTAAAAACACGTTCCAATATGAATAAAATAATTTTATTTGTATCAAGTAATTTATGCTATCTTATCCTTTCCTTTATTAAGTTAAAAAAAAAAAAATTAAAAAGAAAACTAAGGAAGTGTCATCCTGCCCAAACTTCTTTGGAAATTGTATTAAAAAATATTTAAAAAAAAAAAAAAAAAAAAAAAACTCACTAGAATTTCAGGAAAATATTCCTGAACACGTGAAAGCCTAACCTTCTTCAGACAAAAATCAGAACTTCCCTGCTTGAAAATCCTAACTCCAACCAGGGAACAAAAAAAGGGCTATCCACCAAAGAAAAGCAGAAGCAAAAAGTCCCTAGTGAGTTAGTTTAAAAAATATTAATTGTAACAGACCGTAACTCCAAAACGCTACAGTCTGTGAAGAAAGTATGAAAACAATGAAAAAAAAAAATGCAGCTACTCTTATTCTAGCGATCTCTGTGTAGTTACAATTTTGCAGAGTCATGTATCAAACCACAAGCAGCAAGTACAAGCCCTTCAAATTCACACCTTCTCTGCCTGTGCAAGCACACACACACCCCCGATAACAATAAAATCCTAAAGGGAGGCAAGAACAACAAAACAATCCTCCAGAAGAGGAGAAAGATACCTACTGCACAACTCAAAGAGCAATTGGAGAAAAGTACCAAGACCTTTAAACAGAAAAACATCTTTGACTTAGAAGGGTACTTCTGGATTTTAAACTGAGCACTTTTCCTCTAACCACTAAAATTATAAACTCCTAGGGAAATAAAAAAATCTTCTTACCCACAACTTCTGTAGGGTTAACCTGCACTGAAACACGTGTAGGGAGGAGGCTGTCAAGAGTACCTTCATCCTCATTCACAAGTTACAAGCCCTGGAGTCAGCTTTCACCATTTCACTCAGCAATAGTCTCTCATTCTTCCAGAACTGTAACAAAGTTAATTCTTCTGACACAGTAACGTTAGCATCCAGAAAGCTCCACAAACACATTTGACAATAAAGCAGGCACATACTAAGGACACACCAGAACACAGCAGAAGCTCAAACTTCCACAGCTAAGTGTTCTGCTGACATGGTGTTAAACAAGCTGGCTTTTCCTGGGTGTTCAAGTACTGTGGTGGATAGTGAAATGTGAAAGCCCATATTATGTGACACAGAGACTGCGGCCGAAAGACTGCTGACATCCTGAATATTCCTTGCACTTCTCTGCGTTTTGACAAGCAGGTTTTTAGGTTAACAGCACAGGGGGAGCCGAAAACAAAACAGGACAGATTTAACTTTTGCCTGGCGTTTCACTTTCAAAGTTAAGAATGTTTGTTGAAGGTTTTTAAAACCCTGCTTCGTGTCTACATAGTGATAACCACAACAGAAGTGCTACATTTAGAAGGCTACAGTGTCAGCACTGTCACCCCCAGACAAGAGATGTGGCTACACAGGTCTGCATCAGCGTCAGACAGCACTTATTATTTGCTCCTAACACAATGTTTAACTTAGTTACTTTCTCACAAAGAGCCAACAAAAAGAAGAGGCAGCTTGTGCAGATGGACACATGCTTTCATTTACCCTGGTTAAGTCTGAAGGCTCAAGCCCTGAGTGGCCCCCAGAATGACCACAAGGGGTAAATCCACCCCTGCGTGGAACTCGATGGGTGAATCACAAAACTTAAGAAAAAACAGCCAGGCTCGCAAAAATTTCAATTGATAACATGCTTTCCCCAATAACAGGGCCTGAGGCCAAATCTTTTCATTCTTTTTTGTCAGAGTACCTGACAGTCTTCACCCAGTGCTTTGCCAAGCAAGACAGCATCAAGTATAGTTTTTACTATAAATATTCAGTTGGCCAGTGTTTTAAAACACAACCAAACCAAAACTAGAGTCACACTATTAAAGGCAAGTATAAAACTCAACCTTGTGATTTAATAGGGAAAAAAAAAACAAAAAAACAAAAAACAGTTACTTGTGCAAAAAGCTAATTAGTAACGCTAATTAGTTATTAGGAAGTATGTTGCTTCAAATTCTCACTGGAGGTTGGCTTAAATATTCCTATCAACAAGACCTCTCAGTTACAAGCATTAAATCTTGCCAGAATGCTACCTTTCACAGTAACATTAAGTCTCTCCAGATTAATTTGGTATTGAGAGTAAGGGGAGAAATTGCTAGGAACACAAAAGCAATTTTACAGAACCAGAACTCAACTTTGGAGCAACAGGTTTCATGTGCCTATTGCAACTACAGGATTTTTGGCCTTGTCACAGCATGGGGCAGAAATCCAAGTAAACAAGCCTACCCCTGAGAAACACACACATGGTCCAAAGACTAAAAGTAATATATCCCCAAGTCCATGAAACACATTACAAGGTCTCAGGAAATTAATCTAAGAAATCAGTAAACTTAGCTAAAATTCGTGTATTCCAAAAAATCTGACCCAGAACTTCAAAGCACACACCTCTGAGGCACTTCCTCAACATAGCATATTTCAAAGCATTTTTTGATGTTAAGACTCAGTTTGCAACTGAGGGCTCAAAGCTGAACTTCTCTTTATTAAGTTCTATGATTTTTAACATTTTCAACAGCAATTTCTTTGCAATTTTCTAAAAAGCATGCCATGGAAATTTAAACACGTTTTTCACCTCTACAGCTAATACTAAGATCAAATCTTTATCCTGCTCTTTTTAAAATAAAGTTCTCCTCAAATTTTAACAGATTTCCTATGTCTTACCACCCATTCCTGGCCAAAAACTGAAGTTATGCTCATGAGGATCATTTTTATTTTGAGCTAGTGTAGCAGCTACATTCATAAACAGAAGGTGCAGTCTCATTTCCTACAATCCAATTTGTAGTCATTGCATTCTGTTGTCTCATAAACTGGTGAGGGCTTTGACTGGCATTCCTTCAGTTCTCTCCTTGAATTTACTTCCCAGGACCTTACTGAATGCAAAGAGCAAGAGGGAAAAAAAAAAAAAAAAGTTTTCTCAGTATCAACAAAGCAAAGATATATGCTTTAAATATTTGAAGGTTTCTGACCCATGCTTCTCCTAGGCATTTGCCATGCCCCTCAGTCACAATGGTAACCCAAATGAGCTCTTATTCCAACTTTCAACTGTCATCCTTGATTTCCCTTAAGAAGGAAGAGGGTAAACCAACAGACTCCATAAAAACAGATACAATGTTCCATAGTTTCTAGAGCTTCACTGCCCACCTGTCACAGGAAAGGCTGCTGGAAAAGAAAGCTGCCAGCCTCTCCAGATCTTTCAAACCAAGGCCACAAGTGTGTCTGGACCTGGCTATCAGAGCGACCATCCCTATTCAGGCAAGTGACAAGGCAACTTCCAACCCTGCCAACTCACTTAAGGCCCTTGCTGTCAATCTCAGTATGCTGCATTTCCCCGAGGATTTTCCCGTGTGCCAGAAGAAAACATTCACCTGGAAGCAAAACATGTCTCCTCCTCACTCACAGCATCATCAGCACATCCAAAGGCACCGGGGAAGGGGAATGCGGCTGCCGTGAACCCCATCACACACCACAACACCAGCTCCACCGAGGTCAGCAGAGCCTCTCCTGCACTCCCTCCCCTCCTAAGTGCAGACTGATTAATCACTGCAGCTCGGCCCGTGAGGCCGAACAATGAACCCTCTCCGCACTCTGCCACCTCCACAGCACACACCTGGGCACACTGCGATGCACCTGGGGGCAAACACCAGCCCCTCCCCAGATCATTCTACTGCCCCAGCAGAAAAGCCCATAACTCTCCCACCGCTTCCCGTCTGGGAAGCCATGGGAGGATAGGAAGGACCACCATGTTTTCCTTCGGCTGCACCCCCAGCCCCACCCCGGGACAAAAATGTTTTGGCTATATCCCCTCTCCCAGTGCTCCTATTATAAACCAGCAGCGATCTGTGCCCCACTGACTGCTAACCCACGGCACCCCGCTCCCCGAAAGGAAAAGCTTTCGTTTCCTATAGCGCTCCCCTCCTCCCCCAGACTACGTGAGATATTTACACCCCCTCCTAGCTCCCAGGCTATTTCCCCTTTCCCCTTCCTGGGCTATTTCCCCGAGCTATTCCCCTTTCCACCTCAGAGCTATTCCCCCTCCCACCTCCGGGGCGTTCTCCTCAAAAACAAGGGGGGAAAAGTCCTTCCGCCGGAGGTTTGGCCACCGCAGCCCCCTTCCTTCGGCGATGGGAAGTCACTGTTACCCACCAGCATCCCGAGGAAGAGGGGTCCCTCATCACCCCCGGCTCAGCTCACCCCCTCCCCCCGGCCCCAAATCCCCCAAAATCGTCACGGGCGGACACCGCATCACCCCCGCTGCCCCAACCCCTCACTGAATCTCCGGATTCCGTCTCCAGAGCGCTCCGTCCCTCCCTTTTCCCCGGGGGGCGAGGGCACAGATCCCCGCATCCCTCTCCACGGCCGCGTCCCGGGGGTGGCGGAGCGGTGTGGGGGGGGAGTGAGGGGAGTCCGGGAATGGCCGCACCGTCTCTTCGGGGTCGATGTCGATGCGGAAGGTTTGCTGCTGCAGGGTCTTCAGCGTGATCTGCATGGCGGCGAGTATGTGCGCCGCTCCGGCCGCCCTCGGCCCTTCCCCGGGAAGAGGTGGCGGGGAAGAGGCCGGGAAAGGGAGGAGGAGGAGGAGGAGGAGGGAGGCGGTGCCGGGCTGGGCTGGGCAGGACCGGGGGGAGCGGGGGGAAGCGCGCATGCGCGGCCCGGGGCGCGCGGCACGGCGCAGGCGCGAGCGCGCCTGAGGGCGGGGAGAGCGGGAGGAGGGGCGCGGGTTGAGACGCAGAAATAGAAGTATATGCACATATATATAGAGAGAGTGAAATAGAGAGTGAGGGGGAAACGATGCGATTGCGGAGTCATCGAGTCCGGCCTGTGACCGGACAGCGCCGTGTCAGCGAGGCTGTGGCACTGAATGACGCTTGGACACCTCCAGGGGCGGTGACTCCGCAGCCTCCCTGGGTATCCCATTCCAATGTCCAGTCACCCCTTCCGTGAAGAGATTTTTCCCTAATATCCAATCTAGCCCTCCCCTGGCGCAGGCTGAGGCCGTTCCCTCTCCTCCTGTCCCTGTTCCCTGGGAGCAGATCCCAGATCCCGGCTGTCCCCTCCTGTCAGGGAGTTGTGCAGAGCCACAAGGGCCCCCCTGAGCCTCCTTTTCTCCAGGCTGAGCCCCTTTCCAGCTCCCTCAGCCCCTCCTGGGGCTCCAGACCTTTACCCAGCTCCGTTCCCTTCTCTGGACACGCGCCAGCCTCTCAATGTGCTTCTTGAAATGAGTGGCACAGACATACCTCTTATGAGTTGTTACACAAGTTTATTAATACATGCTCATGGGTTTATAGCACCTAAGTTCTGCCAGTGCTGGTTTCATAGAATATAAAAGACTATCTAGTCCCAAGCCTTCTGCCACGGGCAGAGACACCTTCCACTAAACCAGGTTGCTCAAGGTTGCTTTATCCAACCTGTCCTTGAATACCACCAGGGTTGGGGCATCCACAACCTCTCCAGGAAACCTGTTCCAGTGTCTCACCATTCTCACAGTAAAGAATTTCTTCCCTATATCCAACCTAAATATCCCCTCTTTCAGTTTGTCCCCATCCCTCCTCATCCTATCACTACAGTTCCCGACAAAGTGTCCCTCTGTGACTTCTCTGTGGGCTCCTTCAGATACTGGAACCTCACCTTCTCCAGGGTGAACAGCCCCAACTTTCTCAGTCTGACTTCACAGGGAAGGTGCTCCCGATGAACTTGGTGGCCTCCTCTGGACTTGCTCCAGCAGTTCCATGTCCTTCTCACGTTGAGGACCCCAGAGCTGGATGCAGCACTGCAGGTGAGGGTCTCACAAGAGAAGAGAGGCAGAATTGCCTCCTTTGACCTGCTGCTCCTGCTGCTTTGGATGCAGCCCAGGATTCATTTGGCTTTCTAGATTGTGAGCACACACTACTGGCTCATGCTGAGTTTAGTAGTTTGCAGTTTAGTGTTTGAGTAGTTGATGCATATATTTGATGAGTTATTAACCTGTGTTTGCCCTGGTGCTCCTTAGGTAATATAGGAGGAAAGCTGCTACAAATAAACTTTAAAGTTGAGCCAGCTGTGTTGGTAAAAGAAACCCTTTCCCCTTGTAACCTCTTGTATCATCAAGTGTGGAATCTCCTTGTATCCTCTTCCATCTGCAGCTGTGGGATCTCCCAGGGATTTTTCTTTGCATAAAGGCTGTCTTTCTGCAAAAGGGGGTGCTGATGTCAGGCTGACTTAATTGCAGTTAAACTCCAAATTTCCTAGTATTGTGTAATGGCTGGAGAATTTCTAGCCTGCCACATTGTCAGCTTAATGTTTGTAATAAGAACCATCTTCTAACTCATTTTTTGCAGTAGACTTGGCTTCCTCACCATTTCCTCCCAGCAGCACGGCCAGCAGACGGCATTGACGGGCAGAGGGAAAGTGGGAGACCCCTTTCCCTGAAGGAGTGAGGGAATGGGGACACGCTACACGTACACAGAGGGCTGGAGGTTCTGCTTCTGCCAGCGTCCTGCTCATGCTCTGACACACAGCTGCCAGACAGCCAGAGCCTCCTGCAGCTTTCGCAACTAAAAAGAAACCGCTGACTGTTGCTAGCAGGAATCCAGCATTCTTGACAGCACAGAAGAATAACTTGCTTGCTCTGTGTGGAGAGCCATTAAAAAAAAAAAAAAAAAAAAAAAAAAAAAAAAGGAGAGAGAGAGAAAATATCACTTGCTATTTTTTGCTTGCGTGGTTAAAACTTATAATATGCTGCTTGTTCACTTTCACTATTGCCTGATACCTAAGTCTATACTTTGAAGATAAAAGGGATTTTTTTTTATATATACTTTTCATTCAGCAGTCCAGATATGTAAGTGCTGAGCTTCACTTGCAAACTAAAGTACCTCATGCTAAGGGGCTGTGTCAGTTTCACTACTCTTTTTTGCTCAGATTGTGTTAAACTACTCCTTCTGACTTCTGTGTTTGCTGGTTAGTGTGTGAAGCAGTTGTGCCCAGGGCTAAGGGTTCATTTGCACAGTGGCTGTTTACGTCTGCATGTAAAAGCCCCAGAATAACTGGGAAACAACTTCATAGGCTGTGAATGGCTAAGGATGCTGTTTTTTCCTGACCATTTATTTGAATTTTGAAGTAGAATGAGGAAAAAAAATGAAGCTGTGAATTTTTTTTTTCCTCTGAGTGGTTCAAGAACTTATGACAACTCACTGTATGGGGAATATGATAAATTAACAGATTCTTGGTATTTCCTCTAGCTCAGCCCCATTCAGCTCCATAAAATCTGGCAGGGCTTGGCTCTCCAATTCTTTCTTGCAGTTGCAGAATTGAGGTTTGGAATTTCTCCCCCAGAGTACTTCCATCATTTAGTTTCATAGTGCTTCTCCTTGACAGCCAGTGCTTGGTGGGTTTTTTTGCTTTTTTTTTAATTCTGTGTCTGAAATATTTTGGGTAATCGCCCTGTGTTCGGGCTGGAGCATCACAGTTAGCTAACTTAATTTACAACAGTTTATATGCTGACTCAGTGAGCATACAACCCTCTCCTATGCAAAGAGAAAAAAACTTGGATTGATTTGAGAGACGTGTGAAATGAAGCCAAAGACTTAGATATTTTAGTGGGAAATACATACGATGATTACTTTTGGATTCTTGCTTCCAAGTGACTTGATCTCTCTGGAGCGCTTACTCCAGCTTTGTGCTGCCATGGCTTTGCCATCCCCAGCTCTTTTTGGTTGCCCATGATTCCCAGGAACTGTGCTTTGCCCATACCTGTTCACAGCTGTGAGCACACTCCTGGGGTCAAGGACCCTAATTGTTACAGAACCCAATTGTTACAGTATCAGTGTGCACATGTTGCCACCTCAGGTTATGTGTGTGTCACCTCTCCAGACAAGTCCCTGTTGCATGATACTGCAGTTTGCTTCTCTTCAGAAAAGTTCCTGTGGTTTTCAGTGGCAAACACTGAGGCAAAGACTCAAGTCAGTGCTCTTGCTAAGTCAATTCAACCTCTGCACTAGCATGCAGTAAATACACACACCCTCTTTGTTACCTGGGTCATCCCACTCTTACATGCCTGTATGCAATTAATGCTGCCCATCATTATTATCATTGCCATAATTTTTACAAGTCCTACCCAGATTCTAGGACTGATGGCAGATAAAGGATATGAAGGTGACTCGCAGCCCAAAGAACGGTTTAGGGAGGCAAGGGGTGAAATAGCGCCTGCAAGAAAGCAGCACATTCTGTTTCAGACCTTTTGAGGTGGGTGCAGGCTTTTCAAAAACAAGAGAGCAGTGACAGAAAGGGCCTGAACAAGGCCTTGAAGGTGTAGGAAGCAACTTGTTTTGGCTGAGTTGAACTGGAAGGAGGCATGCAGAGGGCAGTACTCCAGCCAGATCCTTGTCAGTCTGGATAACAGAGGTAATGGAAGGAAGAGGCGAGCTTTTGAGCTGCTGGTGGTGGTTAGGAATTGTTACATGGGTAGATGTGTAGAAGAGCTCCAGAAGGGCAGCACAGTCTGGAGGGGCTTGGGATCAAATAGAGAGTTGAGGGAAGTTAGTACTGTCACTGACAGGCAGTGACATGACCTTACCCTTAATGAAAGGCAGTGTTTCACACTTATTTCACAATGAATTACCTATCCCTGAAAAATGCTTCAAAATGCTTCCCACTGGTTGTGGACATGAAATAGAAGTGAATTAATGTGAGACGTCCTAGGCTGTAGTGTTTATTGCCATTAGAGTGATATTTTCCATTGAGTTGGCTAGTCTCTGCTGTTCCACCCGTCTCCATGCAGATCTCGCACTGGCTTTCCCTGTATCACAAATTAGTTGAGAACACCAGTGGACCTTTTGTGAAGGCTGAACCAACTGCAAGCATGTCTCTGGAGCAGGTGAACCTCTACTTAGATTCCAGTTTGCAGTAACTCATTAATTCACCCTTAATCTTATTCCACATGCACTCTGGAGCTTTATCTGCCTCCTGTTGGCAGCATTGTTTCTTTTGGAACAGAAATAATTTGGGTGTTTATTTGTGCTGTGGAACTGCTACCACACTTCCTCAATCATCCTCATTTATTGTGCAGCACTACCACTGAAGCGACTTCACACAGTTTGTTAGGATAGTAAAGAGCAGCTGTGCAGGTTAATCAGCTAATTGGACAGTGAGGTATTAGGCAGTGATCATGGAGGCAGTGGTTACATGCAGCAAGGTGGTTGTAACCACTTCAGCCACTACCAGCTGCAGGAACAAGAAGATCTGGATCTTGCTTTTCTTTGGATTTATCTGTAATCTCTCATGTCTGCATGCCTCATGATCTGAAAAAGAAAAGGTCATCAAAAGGGACTGGATCCTGCAGAGTTGGAGGCATCACACTCTGAAGCAGTGGTACTGCCTTGGATGAGAGAAATCATTGGGCGCATTTTTAGCAGGAAGCTCAGAAGCATGGAAATTCCCATTAGAGTTCCTATCAGCTCTTGGACACCATGGATGTTAGCACTGGAGTCTGCAGAGACGCACCTACAGTTCGGTTTTATTGCACACACTGATAGAAAGGTAGTATGAGATCAAAATGAAACCCAGTCTTTATTGATAAAAGGGGCTAAAATTTCTATTATGCAGGGTTCACACTTGAGGCCTTTTATTTTGAGAGCAATTGCTTTTCTGTTGTCAGTGTTTTGGCCTGATTGACACTCAAACAGCTGCCAAGAATACTTGGAATTCACTATAAAATAACAGCAATGGCAAGTGCATTAGACTATCATCTTGACAGGCTTATATATTTATTATGCTAATTATGTGGGTGTAGTAATTGTGTTAGGAATATCTAGATATTTTCCATTAGTAAAAGCAGTACCAAGTACGGGGAAACCCACGAAAGATTTCTCAGCTGACTCTAATCTGCAAATTTTTCTTAAACATATAATAAATGTTCTCATTCTGTTGCAAAGCCTATTACTTTAATTTATTTCCTTTATATAGAGATTTAGGAGCAGTAACTGTAGTAAGTACATGAACTTCTTAATTTGAAATCACTGTTAATTTATTTTTATACCGCTTATTAAGGACGTAAGGGACAAGGGATGGGAGGGCAGTCCCAGTCTGGGGCGTGTCTGCAAGGCATGCTGCCTCCAGGAGCTATTCCTACAGCATAGTCCAGCTTCACAGCAGCACTGGGTTTGGAGTTGCAATGTATTTGTTTGTTTGTCTGTTTGTTTGTTTATAGGTTCTCTTGCTGTCGTGTCAGTGTCATTTTGCAACTACAGGAAATGAGGTTTGCTGAGAAAGCCAAATGGGACTTGAAGCTGAGTACCAGGCTGCATAGTGCTTCTTTGCCCCAAGCATTTCAGAGAAGAGGTCATCTTCCGGGCTTTGGAATGGCTTAGCCATTAACAGCCACAGCTAGTGACTCTGAAAGCTTATCCCAGCAATGTCAGTGCCTTGGACATACTATTGATTTGCATTGGAATCAAAGTCTTTAAATCTGTGTGTGCAGAAACGACTTGTCACCTAAGAGAGGGAGGTATTGAATTCTGTATGCTTCAAGAGAGTTTATCTGGAAATGAAAAAATATTTTTACCCATGAAAAGTTTCCTTATTTAATCACTGCTTTCTTTGGAGTGCCAGACGTCTGAAAGGGAAGGGAATAAAAATGACTGGGATTTGACATATGCCTCTGAAGACTGTTATCTAATGTCTGTTAGCAGGGGGGCTGCCGTGGCTCTAGGGGGGTTTTACAGCGTTTCAGTTTGCCAACTGTTCTAATATTTAGGCTTTGTTTGAGCTTCTGTCCTGTCTGTGTCCCTGTCCTGTAATAACAGGGATAAACAGGAGTCGGAAGCTGTGCGTTGTCCTCCTGCGGAGCTGCTGTGGAAGGGCCAGACATGTGAATGCTCCAAAGCAAGGCCAATAATTTCATGAGCCATTAGAATGGCAAATATGCAGCCAGCCAGGGCAGACCATTGCTATTGAAAATTGTTACAGAGTGAGTCTTCCCGTCTTCAGCACAGGACTGAGCAGTTGCAGAATGGATTGCTGAGTATTCTATAAAAAGGTTCTAGGAAAATGACGTCAGGAATCATCAGCAATTAATCTGGAACATTGATTCCAAGAATAATATTAATCTGAAAAATAGTGAATCAAATCCTACAGGTCTAGTTGGGTCTACTATGAGTACATTAGATCCATTAATTTTTGCATGAGTCATTAATCATATTGCAGTCATCACTGTGGTTATCTGAAAGTATTTTAATTTAATCAAAATGCAGTTAAAGCTCGTATAAACAAATTTGGCCTAAACTGAACAGCCACACACAGACCAATCTTTTCCAGTGTGGTGTGAGGAACTAAACACCAAAACAAATCTTTCTACAGAGACCTGACTATGGATTTTTGCATTACTAGATTTTGAGCATGCACTTTCCAACACTTTGCTTTCAGTACTGACTGCCAGATAAAAGACAACAATACACTGTGCTCTGAAGCTTTTTGTCACGGTGTTCATAACTTGTACAGGCCATCTGCTGTGGAGTAATGTAGCTGCTACAGTACATTGCTTTCCTAGCATATGTGTAACCTGACAGCTGGGGAGTGTGAGCCCTCTGGATTCAACAGGAATTCACTTGGATGTGTAGTTACTCTGTTAGTCTCCATAAAACCTTGTGTAAAACAATACCAACTCCTAGGTCACAGAACACAAAAGCATTGTAGTTGGCACAGATATGGGTAGCTTCTACCCTGAACTTTTAGTTGGAGGAGAAGAATGGATTCTGGGATGAATTCAGACCCTGATGCTCAGAGCTTTGTCCAGCCAGACTTTGAAAACCTCTGAAGATCCCACCATCTCCTCTGCTTCCTGCTGTAGTGCATAATTATTCTATTTTTTCCCCTTCTAACCTTATGCTGAATTACTCTAGTTTCTGCTGGTGCCACTGTCTCTTGCCCTCTTGCCAGGGAGTGTGCTTCACTGGGAAGACCCTGGCCCCATCCACTTGATCTCATCCCCACAGGCACAAGGGTGTGCTGTGAGCTGCCCCAAATCGTTATCTGCTCCATGTTGAACCAGCCCCAGCCCCACAGACCCTCCTCTCAGGGTGATTATTTGTGGACACACACATTTAGAGAGCTAGGAAATTACAGCTTGAGAATTTTTCTCAAGCCTGAATTTCTCCTGCCTCTCAGGTCCATTCCCAGACTGATAAACTAATTGTGGCTTCAGTTAGGGAGGAATTCTCCTAGGATGCTAATATGGTCAAAACAGAATGGAATCTGGTGAAAAACAGAGTGAAATTCATAATAAAGATTAACACCTGGTGTTCTTCCCGTGGGCACATCCTGAGGTACGGACTCATGGATGTTTTTCCCAATTTTCCAATGAGCTACTGTCCTGTCCTAGCTTCATGTAATATGCTTTAAATATGGGCTGTCTGTTCAATAAAGTTGGTCTTTTTTCCCTAAAGAGGTCCATGTGTGTTGCTGTTCTTGCTGTCTCTCTCTCTCCCCCCCCCCTCTCTCTCTAGGGCAATAACCACATTTATTTCAGTTCCAGTGGCCTCCCCTGAGCCCTTCTGGTTTGTCAGTTCTGCCTGGGACCCCAAACAGGACGTAGTGTCCCAATGAAGCCTGGTGGGTGCTGAGGGACCACCCTTCAGATTCCCTTTCAGAGGGGATCACCTTTGCCCACCTTCCTGCACCCTGGATAGGAGAGAAAATAGGCACAAGTCTGTGGAGCCTAATGAGATAAGAGTCCTGAGGGAATTGGCTGATGTTGCCAAGCCAGTCTCCATCATACTTGAAAAGTCATGGCAGTCAGAGGAATTCCCGGGTGCCTAGAAAAAAGGAAGTATCACTCGTTTTTAAACCAGGAGAAAAGAAGACACAGGGAGCAGCAGACCAGTGAGCCTCACCTCTGTGCCCGGGAAGATCATGGAATGATCCTTATGGAAGCAATGGCAGGGCACATGGAAAACTAGGGGGTGTTCTAAGATATCCAGCATGGCTTCACTAAGAGAATATTGTCCCTGCCCATCTTATGGCCCTCTATGATGGAGTAACTACAATGGTCAGCAAGGGAAGATTGACCGATGTCAACCACCTGGTTTTCTGCCAGGCCTTTGGAGAGACCTGGGTTTGAAGGGTGTAGAATTCTGTGGAGGAGGAGTTGGCTGGATGAATGCAGCCAGAGCGTTGTGGTCAGTGGTTCCATGTCCAGCTGGAGGCTGGTGATGAGTGGTCTCCCTCAGGGCTCTGTCCTGGGGCTAGGGTCTTCAATACCTTCATAAGTGACACAGACAGGGAGAGCAGGGCCACCCTCAACAGGTTAGCAGCTGACACCAAGCTGAGGGGGCTATGACATATCTGAAGGATGGGGAAAGTCAGGGGTACCTGGACAAACTCGAGAATGGGGCCCAAAGAACACAATGAGGTTCAACAAGTCCAGATGACAGATGCTGCACCTGGGGCAATCCCCGACATGAGCACAGACTGGGAGAAGAATTGAGAGAAGCCCTGTGGAGAAGGACTTCAGAATTCTTCTGGTGGATATAAAGGTACAGTGGTGTGGTGTGGGCTGGCAGCCGAGAAGGCCAACAACACTCTGGGCTGCACCAAAAGCAATGGGAGCAACATGTCAAGGGAAGTGATTCTTCCCTTCTACCCTGCCCTCATGAGACTCCACCTGGAGAGCTGCACCCAGCTCTGGATTCCCCAGCATAACAAGGATGTGGACCTCTTAGAACTGGTCCAGATGTACAAAGATGCTCAGAAGGCTGGAGCACCTGGGCTAAGGAAAGGCAGGCTGAGAGAGCTGAGGTTGTTCAGCCTGTAGAAGTGGAGGGAAATCTTAGACCACTTTCCAGTTCCTAAAGGGGCTGTGAGAGACCTAGAGAGAGATTTTTTACAAAGGCATGTAGTGATAAAACAAGGGAAAATAGCTTTAAGCTGAAAGAGGGAAAATATTTGGAGGAAAATCTTAGTTCAGGTGGTAATGAGGCTCTGACACAGACTTGACTAGAGAAGCTGTGAGTGATCTACCTAGAAGTGTTCCAGGCCAGGCTATATGGGCCCAGAGTTACCTGATTTAGGGGATGGAATCCTTGCTTTTGCAGATGGAGGGGAGGGATGGAACTAGATTATCTTAGAGGTCTCTTCCAACACAAACCTTTCCAAGATTCTATGGAAATCCCCTAGTGGGAAGAATCAGGGGAGCCCAGAGGGCTGGCTAGAAGTGCTGAGATGTGGGGAAAGCCTGTGGGACTTTGCACTGCAGCTTCCCAGGGAGACACGAGGTATTACCCAATGAACCCTTACCTCATGTGCCTGGAATTACCTGTTTTAGCCAGTGACCTGATGGAGCCCTGGGAATCATAGAATCATTGCGTGCCTTCTAGATGCACATAAAATCACCAAGGTCTTCCCCAGCTCCACAGCTTTTCAAAAATGGCAGAGAGTGGCCTCACACTGTCATCAGCCCCCTCACTCAACTCCCTTCAGACAAATCCCACACAGGTCAGTGGAATTATATAAGATAAAATTTTCTAGGAGACCCTTGAGCTAAATGCCCTCTACTCCGGGAATTCCTCTGCTTCTTAATCTCTGCCTTTGAGCTTAAACGCCTGGGAATAATGTCAGTGGAAACTGAGAGGAAGAAGGCACCAAGTACGTAATTTTTGCCTACATTTGCTGCCAATATCAATGATTTCTTTACCTCATTTGCTTCATACATAGCAGCAGAAGCACTCCTTCAACCCTGGTAGCGCCTCTGCACACCTCAGCAGAAATAATAATATAATAATATAATCTCTGTCATAATGTCATAACCTCTCCTAACTCCCACTGTGCTTACAATTTTGTTTTTTGGTTTTTGGTTGGTTTTTTTTCGGTTTTTTTTGTGTTTTTTTTTTTTTGTTGTTGTTGTTTTGTTTTGTTTTTTGTTTTTTGGTTTTTTGCATTGCATTGCATTGCATTGCATTGCTCTGCCATGAATTCTCTTTTTAGCCAAGCCAGTGAGGTTCAGGGCTATTGGCCTTCCTCCTCCCCACCCTGGCCAGGATCTTGAATTCCTCTGTGTCTAGATCATTACAGCTATGCCCTGACTAGTTCTTCCTTATTTTTAAGTAGCACATCCAGACCAGCATAATCACAGTTGGTACATCTAACATCTGTGTTATCCCTGACATCCTCCAGAAATCTCCCTAATGGCCTTTCCCTTGCTGCAGGAGCCAGGGAGGATGAATTCCCCCAGGAGAACCAATTCTAAGGACCAGAAACTCGACCAAGAGTGGCAGAAACACTGTAGTTCTGTCCCCCACACTATGCTCTATCTCAAATGTAGAATGCAAGAATATGAGACAGGGCCAGCATATCAAATATGAATCTGTATTTCCTAGAAATATCTTAAGACATAATAAAATTGAGGATTTTGTTGTTGGTTTTGTGTTGTTGTTTTGTTCAGGATATTTTACTCCATATGACCCTTGCAATTACTTATGATGAGTCAGAAACTGCTTCTCCTGAAACTAAATGTCTTTCTGTCTCCTGTATAATGTGTTTGTGATCAGTGTAAACCTTGGGCCAGCACGGCCACTAAGGTTTTTAGCATTCATTTATATTCATGTACATTTATATTCATTTATATTCTTGGCTTGCATTTTGTGAGACTAAATATGCCAAACTTCTCTAGTTTTACCTTCTTTCTCACAAATATTTGGTTGTCATTCTTTGCAATTGTTTTGAATTTATTTAATCTTTCTTGAACTTGAGCTGGAGCCTACACAGCATCAAACTAGTGTAACTTACGCTTCTGGATCTTGCTTTGTATTTGCTTTGTGGAACCACTTGACTTTCTCCCATCTCTGTTCTTAGTGATGTGTCAATACATTTAAGACACAGTTACACACACTTTCCTGTCTCAGCAATTTTCAACCATTGATCTCACATAAATTTTTACTATTGTTGCCAAACGGTTTGGAGTCTATACTGTTTACATTTATATACTTTGTTACAGTTCTCAGAGGCACATTGTTTTCCACCTGGACAGTGCCTGTAGACTTTGAGCTAATACATTTAAGTTTCTGCAAGGTGTTTCCACATTTTGCAACACTGTCATTAAAGGGATACTCACAGCGAGTCCTCAGAGAATTTCTCAAAGATTTTACTCCTGAGCTGAGATACTCTCTCTGCATCTGCTCTTCCTACCCTTCTTGAGTCAGCTCCTTACCTGCTGTGCCTTGATGGCACTGATCGCCATTCATGCCAGTAATGCTAATTATTTCTCAGATGGCCTTGAATTATGTGGATAATGTTTGATCTGTGCAAAGCGCATCATCAGAATATCCAGTATTTTTTGATGGCTCTTGGAAGTCAAGACTATTTTTATTTTTTTAATTGCTTCAGACGACTTGGACTAAATACTGCTGTTGTGCCTAGACACTCCTAACACCCAAATGGATACACACGTACACAAAGAGACACACACACAAAAATCTCTGTTCTGTACTTCCCTTTTATATTGTCAATGTCATTCTTGAGGAAGGCATCCCCAGATATTTGCACACAACTGCCACAGCACGTGCTTGAATGATAATGAGGCAGCAGCCTCACAGGGAAGCACTGCCTTGCTTCATTAGGTAGCTGAGAAGCGTTCTGGGTGCTATCTTTAAGAGAGATCTCCATAGATTCTTAGTTGGCTGTAGTACACATTCCAATCGAGCACTACTTACCAGCCAAATTTCAAGGTTCAGCAAACAATTGAGCTAGGGCAGACAGAATAATTACAGAGTTGTGAAAGGCTGAAATGTAAAACAGATGAACAAATTGTTCCCTCTACGTGTCAGCCTTGGTGGGAAAAAAAGTTTAGCTTCTAGATAGTGGTAGTCTCTTAATTCGGAGGGGCCTTCCCTCTCTCCCAAAGCCCTGAATCATGCTCCAGACTGCACTGCACACTGCAGTTAGTACCTCATGTGTTTCTGACAGCCAGCTTTTCACCAGGACTTGTGTACTCAGGCTACACACACCAGGTCCCTGCAAAATATCATGTCCAAGGATGCTGTTACCAAGCAGTGCTGCAGAGTCTCTCAAGTCCACCTGGCCATTTTATATTTAGGGCTGGATCCCTACTGAACCTCTCAGGTAAAGCCTTTTCTAGTGGTAACTGAGCCACCTTTAATTGATATGCCCTTTTTCATTACAGCTCTTCTGTCTCTGTCTGCACTGTAGTAAGGGATTGCAGTACACAATAGAGTACCAGGTTTGGCTCTGGTTTCCCGTGGTTACCAGTGAAATCAAATATGAATAAAGCAGAGGGCTGATTTCCTTGGGATTTAGTAGCACATGTTTTCCTCTTTAGTCCCAACTGACTGTAATATTTTCTTCTTTTCTTCTTCTGTAGTTTCCAACTGCAAGTTTAAGAAGTGGTTCAGAGGAGTGGGTAGGATGCCTGACTGGGGGCAAAGAAGTCTGCCTGCTAATCCTGCCTTAAGTAAATGAGCAGATAATGGTTTTGATTTTAGCTGTATGTGGCTCAATCCTATCCCATCAGGGCAGACTCTGCAAAGCACAATGACTTGAAAATTAGCTTCACAATATTTTTTTTTATTAAAATGAAAGAAGAAATTAGATTACCTCCAGCAGAACAAGTAGTAACAGTCATTCACTAATTGTTTGTCAGAAAACAGGTTCAGTGAAGGGGAAAATCAAATTTGATCGGTATTGCTGGGTTTGTCTACATACTTTCTTGGCTAAATGGTGTTTTCTGACATCAGGGAGAGGATCAAACGAGCAATTCTGTTTCAGGATTTATGCAGAGTTCACTTGCATGTCAGGTTACAAATACTGGTAGTTACAGTGGCACTTCATTTCTGCTACAATTGTCACATACAAATAAGATTATTAAAAGCACAAGAGGCCCAAAAGGGATAATTTGCTTGAAGTAAGAACTTTAAAAAAAACCTAAGCATAAAGTCATTCAAGTTGAGCATAAAGGGAAAACATTAGATCAGGCAAAGCAGGTAGACTTCAACCAAGCTTCAGTGAGACCCAATGGAGAGGTCATGTCCAAGTTAACTGGCACTGAGTAGAGAAATTAAAGGAGTTATCAGGAGTTATAAATTATTCGTTCCTCTGATTATTGCTGTTGCATGGTTGCTGTAAGAGAAAAGACTGAAAGGACCCTGCTTCCATAGATGTGAGCACTTACAAAAAGGAGAAAAGAAGTAATGGGGAAAATAGAAAGAACCTGGCAGTGGAACAATATTAGCAAATGTTCAACAGCACTTCACATTGAGAGACAAAAGACCCAAATAACCACAACCCTCAGCAGTGTGCTGCTTCTTATACGGGGCTTTCATGTTTCCAGCTGAAGCACAAGTGACAGTCAGCTCATGTGAATTACATGCTTATCCATGTACACATGCCACACAATGCACTCAAGATGCATTAAGCATCTTCTACCTGCTGAGAACAGGGCAGAGGATGCATCCTTTGTATGGAAGCCCAAATGATATTAGCCCCAGCTATTCAGCACGGCGGCCATGCACAATTGCTGCAGCTGGTTGCCATGGTTCAGGCTGTTCTGGGATCTCACTGGAAACTTCCAGCTTTGCAGAAGACACTCTCGATACCCTGCTGGAGAAAAAAGACAGGGCAAAGGACCCTCTGAAAGAGCAGAAAGCTCCACAGCCAAGACTGTAGTGGAGATTATTTGGCTTAGCATGAAGGTTCATGTTTGCTTTTCCCAAGGAAAACAGTTATAAAAGCCACTGTGTTTCACCCCTGTAGTAAAAATTTAATTGTAATATGATAAGTACTGTTTTTTCCAATATGCACATATTGACTGTATTGGGTTGGGAATAGTTAGCCTGTGCCTCAACATGCATTTCTCAAGTATCTGATTGCTGCTTCAGCTGGAAGTTTCCCAAATCTTACTGCTCACTTACTGCACTGCCTCATTTTTCTCTGCCAAGTGACATTACCATTTGCTCTCTGAAGTGGGAGCGTCACAGAAACCTTAGTGCTTTGTGGATGTCACAGAATTTGTCAGTGTGAAAGTCCAAACTTGCACAGCAGAAATCTGGAGTCAGGTAAAACAGGCTAGAAATCTCACTTTTGTAGGCCTTCAAAGGACATAAAGTCCTTTGGAATCTTTTATCCCTGGAGTTTTATTTGTCAGTTTCCTGCCATTTACAGCTAAGATGTAAATCTTAGACCATCTGTACTTGCAGTTTTGTTGTAGGTTCTTCTCATGTCTCTCATCTTTGAAGTGTAAGCACTCTTGTTTAAAGATAGACTGTTATCCTAACTTTAGGACCCAAGCAGAGAGATTACTGTCTTGAAAGGAATCTGGCTGGAGAAACTTCTTCAAAAGCTGTGAAATTGGAGCCCACTTCCCTGTTTCTTGAAATAGTTATTCCCTCTTTGCATGGAATTGAGGTGTCAGTTTACTCTTGTACATCCTTCTTTTATCCCTCTTTTTTTTTTCCATTCCCTGGAGAGCTGCCCAGTCCCAAGAGGCTTTTGGGGGTGTCTTTTTTTTCTAATTCTGCTGTAATTTTGTAAGGAGCCGGCAGCTGCGGGCCCATCCCATGGTTAGTTTTCCATGTGGAAATGGAAAAGTGCTGCGTGGAGGTCGGGATCACTGCACTCTTTTTACCCGGACAGCAGATGGCATCGAAGTTCCAGAAACGTCACCGCTCTCTCGGACCCCGACCGGGTTCTTTTGGTTCTTTGACGTCTTGGTGCAAGATTATTTTAGTAGGCTCCCATTTGGCCTGCTGTTAACTTAAAAAAAAAAAAAAAAAAAAAAATTAATAGTAGTATATGCACACATTTTTAAAATTCGGTGGTCTTTCTCCTGAAGCTTAATTTGCTTTTCTCCTTCAGGACACTTACAGGAAATTTTAAAATTTCTCTTGTAATGCTTTTGAGTGAGGATTCATTTTATTTCTCACTTTAGGTCTGATTTCTCAAGTTATTTTTTTAGAATAATATCTGTTCTCCAGAAGTTTGGTTATTATGAATGCTGAGTTGGATAAAAGAGCAGAGGTTAATCAAATGTATTAAAGTAATATTATTTCTAAATTGTATTGCTTCCTGATGTTAGACTTCACAGTTTATGTATAACATTCAATAACTTATGAATATTCAGTGTAAAACTGCTGCTTACATGCCTTAAAAAAAAAACTAATACAAAAAGCCCATTGTGAATATATAAGATCTAATGAAATCAGTTGCAAAGTTGACTCTGATTTCTATACTTTGTTAAAAGAAAGGAAATTGTAATTATCATTTCAGTTCTTATGAAAAGTAAAGTATAACCCATTTGCTCTTTCATTTCCAGGATGGAAAGAGACAGCAGATTGTCTGTGTCTAATCCCACACACAGTAGTCTTCGTAGAAAGTGTCTTGTGCCAGTTTCTTTCCTAGAAAGCACTTTTTATAGGTGCAAACAGAACAAGAAAAAGTATTAAATTAGTAGCATTTTTTACTGTTGTTCTTCTTTTTAGCAAAACCATTTAAACACTGCCAACAACAGGACTATTAAATTACACATGAGGGGGGAGTCCAAATAATTCTCTTAGTTGAACAGAACTAACATATGGTAGAATTTTTTTCTTCAGAAATTCAGAAAACAGTCCTTATTTTTTCCTTTTAGGGAAAAAAAATGTATTGAGCCATTTATCTGATTAAAATACCTGTGGATGAAATAATTGTAGCTCATCTCTCATAATTTGTGGTAGTGAAATATCTTTTTGTGTCTCCCTGATATGAACAATAAAATAGATAAGAGAAGTTTAAAAAATGAAATCTCTTTGGCCTTAAATAAGATAGTAAACTAACATTTTCTGGCAAAGGGATTTCTCTGGACTATCATAATCATGGGTTGCTCAAGACGTATGTAGACATTGGATGAGCAATTTTTGCCTGTTCCCAGTTTATCCATTATAAATTCAGTTGCTGATGTTGGGAAAACTGCAACATCTGGATCAACAACTTTTTACATCCCTCAGTGGCATGGATTCTGTGATAAAGGTATTTATTAAGGAGTTCTTGAAGTCTTACTTAGGTTTTGGGTACTAGATTTTTTAGGTTATACAGGACATTCAAGTGTCTTCCTCTGTAATTGTTTTCCATATCATTAAAAATTACAAATCATATTAATTCTAATTCTTTTGTTATTGACTTTACTCTTCTAAACTATTCTAATTCTCTATTCTTAATTCTGTTTCACTGAGGTTATCCGTTCTGGTTAGCAATAGTTAACTTAATAATTATAATAATAACTTAATAATTTTCAGATATATAAGATGACAGAATTTATCACATTCTAAGTAAATAAATAATATGTTGGTTGTTAATAAGATTAATTTAATGCATATCTGCATGGTTGCGTACTTGCATAACATTCCCAGGAAGACAAATAATACTCCTTCTTGAATGACGCTTCAAAATATTTAATTTTATTTAATTATTAACTTAACAGATATAATAATTTAATTGATACTACATCATTGAGGTAAACAAAAGTAACAACTGTAGAAAACATAATATGAAATGCTGCTTTTTAAATATTGAATAAGTGCTGAGGACTGCCAAATTAAGTGATCATGTGACTGACTCAGTGTTCTGCCACCAGAAGCCAAAGTTTGCTCTCAGAACAAAATGCAGGTGTGAAAAAGAAAGAATGGCAGGTAAGGGGAATCTGTCCGAACCAGGTTTTGATTCAGGCTGCTGGGCAAGGTCTCTCTACTTGGATTCACTGCCAGTGGCCAGTGATCTGTGTGAAACCTTAGAGCTCCAAGTGCTATGTGACCCTGGCTGGACAGGCACTCACCCTCCCACTCGCTGCTTTTCCAGGACATGGGTTTCGCCAGCTGAGAATGGTCAGAGAGCTCCATCAGAACCCCCAGTGCTGCTGCAGTACAAACAACAAAGAGCTGGTATTGCTCCAGCAGAACTCCTGCTCCAGTGAATCTCCCCAGAGCTTCAATTTTTAGGAAATTCAGGGTAGTAATACTCAGGTTGCCAGTTCTGCTGGCAGGAGAAAAAAATGGGTTTGTGAGCACATTTTATCTGCGGGCTCTGTCTCTGCCATCACCAAAGTCATTGAAACGGTAGGGAGGGTCAAACAGAGGTGAGGATCACTTGTACTCGTGTCCTCAGCTTCTTTCTTTGTGGTGGAGGCCGTGCAGCAGGACTGTAACTGTGCTCAGGAAGGAAGGTGCAGTCAGCTGTCATTGTCTCTATGCCCACTGCACAGAGTAAATGACTATTAAAAGGCCTTCTCTGTCCCTTCAGCAGGTAGCTCAGGTTCATAATTCTATTCCTCTTTAATTGTCTGTGAAAAGGATCTTTTTCTCCTGCGTGTTTTGAAGCCTCAGGTGCTCACCTAAAGCCATAAATTCACCTTAGGCCTGTCTTAGGTATGAATGACCAGCTCTCAGAAGTCCCTCTCTGATTCTTTGGTTCTCAGTCCCAGCTTGTTAGAAAACAGACTCACAGCAACTCCTGCAGGGGCAGAACAGGCTCTCTTCTCTTGCCTTTGTGCAAGAAAATCTCCCCTTTGTCAGAAGTGGCTTCATCTGATTATCATACGGCACATGCAAGCTGCTGTCCCTCCTCCAGCTAACTCAGTATTTGCTGGAAAAACTGCACAGTGCTGCACCAGCCACCAATCTTTCTGTGCCCCTTGGAGGGCAAAGGAACTCAGGAGTACTGGAATATTTTCAGTTTCAAGGCATAAATTTTGCCTACACTCTTCATCAGAAAAAGGCACAGTCATAACAGGATGACATCCTGTAAACAGTGAGTTACTGAAGGAGCTCTAATGCAAAAGAGAGATACGAGAGAGATGGAGAAGGCGAGCATATCACAGAGAAATATAGAAATAGTGCTCCTGCATCTAGTAATGTAGTTAGCAAAGGGAAAATTCAGCCAGAGCTCAAATTGGCAGATGATGTCAAACACAGCAAATTATTGTTCTGTTACAGAGTGGAAGCACGGCGAAGCTGCAGGTGTGCTGCTGAATGGGGATGGAGGGTTAATTAAAAATGCCCACAGAAAAGACAGAAGTACTCTGTGCCCTCTTCACATCAGTCATCATGGGTGAGATCAGCCCTCAGATCTGTGCTGAGAAGCAATGACAAATGTGTCAGAGAGTTCATTTAAGGACCATCTCCACAAATTGGACATCTATAGATACCTTCCCTGGTTTCAGAGGGGAAAAAATTCACCATGAGAGTAATTAGCCATAGGAACCAGGAAAGAAGTGGACTTTTCTTGATGAAACTATTCAAGAGATGATTCGATAGAGAATAGAGAACTTAATCTAAGTCACTGCTTTCCATGGAAGTTTGAAGTCCTGTTCAAATCTAGACCTTTATGTTTATTTTTATGATCACCTCTGGTTTCTGCAGAAGAATTGCAATGAATGAAAAACAAGTAATCTGATTACAAACCTGTTGTACATTTTTACTGGTGACTTAAATAAACACTTGTACATAGCTCATCCCTTCAGTTAAAACTTAATTTCTCTTTTTCTTGCATGTCTGATAGTCCTGTCCCCTTGCACTGAAGATCACAGAAATAGCTGCAGAGAGACAGGTTTTTTCCCCAAAACACTGAAATTTTTATTCTGAATTATTTGCTCATAATGTTTGAGCTTTGGCTTCTGTCATTAGCTCTTAACTTCTGTTTAAGGGTCAGTGGAAAAACACTTTTTCTAATGATAAAATTTTCTTGTAACTTCTGGTATTTGCAGCTATTCACCAGGTTATGCCTTAGAGCAAGATGTAATAACTTCTTCACAGCTCCCACTTGAATAATTTCCACTTTGTTGCTCTGTTGTTTTGGTACACCCCTCTCTGCTTTCTGGAAAGCTTTTGTGCTACCACACAGACAAAAGGAGGCACGTTTTTGTGCCTCTATTCCAGGAAATTCTGTCCTCTAAACTATCCCTCAAACATTTTGGCAGATCTGATTTTTGAGGTCTTAGTGAGGAACATCTGAATTTCCACCCTGCACCAGAACAATATCCAGCTGACTACTATGTTTTTCCATGAGTGGATAATGTTTACTTCCCTAAGGTGCCCTGGAGCCTTTTAAGGCCTCACCAGACAGCAGTGGTGTGATTATCTCTCACAGAGGAGGAGGCTGTCCTGTCACAAACCTGCAAATACTCACCCAAATATTTCCTTTTGAGTTCCAATGGGCTGAGCCAACACGGCTGTGATTTCAGGCTCTGCCTCCTGGACACTCCACAGGGATTTCACAGGCCAGTCTCCCAGCCCTGGTGCTGACACCCAGTGTGTTCCAGATGATTCCTTCCCCAAGCTGCAAGTCCAAGAGCTCTCTGATCTTGCTGCATGGTTTTCCCAAGACATGTATGATTGCCAGCAAGCCTAATTACTTTTTGGCTGATGTAAGACAATACATAGGGGAGAAAAATATCATCAAAAAAAGAAAGAGCAAACTGGATGCATCAGTCTGCCTCTGTGTCTCGGTGGTCATGCAACCTTAAAGTTTAGATTTGAGAGTTGTGAAGAGCCCACCCTTCTTCATGTCCCTTTTTCCTCTTGAAAGTGGTCTTTTCCTCTCTGTCCACCAGATGTTTTTCTTCTCCCAGTCTTTCCTCGTTTTTTGACATGAATGAAGAGAGAACACTTCCTGGGTTGTCATTAGTCTCCTTGTCAGGAGCCTCACAGATCAGGCCTGTCAGATGTGCAGAATCTATCACCACCTCATCCACAGTTTACTTGTTACCCTGCCGAGTTTCAGATTGGAATAATTAGTTTGCCTTGAGCCATTGCCAATTATTTTGCTGCTGTATGATTAAATGGACTGTAACTGAATAGCTGGTCACCAAGATTTAATGACTCTCCACTGTTATATCTAGCCAAGTTAAAGTTGTTTTTTTTTCTTTCTGTCACCTCCCAGAGGACTTCAGCTGAATCTGAAGGCAAAAGGTCACAGGCATGCACAACAATGAGAACGGAATTTGCAATGTAGAATAGAATAACATAGAGTATCAGAGAGAGTTTATAAGCAAGATGGTTAACAGGTTGTTTTGCATGCACACAGAGACAGACACAAATAAGAAAAGTGCAAAATGGACTTACTTATTAGAGCTATATCTTCTTTTCTAATTAAGAAAACTCTCTTCTTTAGTATGCAACCCAGATGGATCAAAGCATACTTTTAAATAGAAAGTTATATGCTCAAGAAAATGGATTCTTCCTCTATGACTAAGATTCTTGCAATAAATTAGTGTTTGTTTCCCCAAATTCATCTCCCAGAATGTAGACATTTGTTCTCTAGTTGTAAATTGCCACCTCACTAAAAAAAGGCATCGTCTGTTTTTAATGTGCTTATGCCAAGTTTTGATTAATATTACGTAACTTAGCGGTTGAAACTGTAAATTTATTAAAATGAAAGAAGTTTGTTTGACTCTTGGACTGAAACATTGTGGGAAATTAATCTACAGTCTGGACCAGCACATTCGAGCACATCAGCAAAAAGATGTTGATAGTTCTGTGTCTCTCTCAGAAAAGAAATCACAATGTCCCCATGGGACAATCTGTTAAGCAAAGTTTTCAGCAAATGTGGATTTGTGGGTGATCAGCAAAAGCACTGATGTGATTTTTGTAGTCGGATGTGGATGTGTAGATCTGATCTATTAATTTGATCACATACATGCAAAGCAGTGCCTCCCACATCCCTCGATATTGCAAACAGCCAAGCAATGATTCATCAGACCAACGTCCTCTTGATGAGAAAACTGAATCATTGAAGGCCTTCTGTGTTCAGATCAATGAAGAAAAAGATATTGCCATTCATTCACATTCCTCTGGTAACTGCAATAAGCAGGTACTGCCCCAAACACAATAGTCTTTTCCTTGCCCTGAAATGTTCCTGCTGCTCACCACCACCCCCATCACACGCAGTGAGCTGGCAGCTGTGCATCACCAGCGGACCTTTGGCTGACTTTCCCCCCAACCCCTCTTCTTCAGCTCCTCTCTTCTAGCCAGGATACAATGCTGAGTGCCTCTCTGGCCTGGACATGGCCAGCTGGCACAGTCTGGTGGCACACATTGGTTCAGTGAGGGAAGAAGCCACTTCTTCCTGTCCAGCCAGCCATGATTCCAGCCCTGCGGGAGAAGCTGGCACTTCTGCCAGGAGCATCTGCCTGGGCTGTGTCACATCTCTGCTCTTATCACCACAGGGAAAGAGCCCCTGAGCATAAGGAGCAGTGGGAGACCCTTTGGGTGCAAGGCATGGACTGGCAGTGGGGTGCATGCCTGGCCAGCAGCAGGCAGGGCTTCTTAGGGACTGGGGAGTTTAGCCACAGAAATGTTGGGTCTTTGAATTCAGAACAATGTCCTGGCTGTCTGGAGGCTTGGGACAGGTTGGAAGAAGAGGCAGGGACAGGCAGGATACACAGGAGGGATGGTCTGTCCCAAAAACCGTCTGAGTTGGCCGTGCCAAAATCTGGGGTTGCAGCAAGACCCAGTCTCAGGAACCCAGCAGGGGCAGATTGCTCAGTGTGTATTCAATATAGTTACACTGTGAAAGTCCTGGACCAGCGAGGTAAGTCCAAGATTAACACTTATTTTTGCTGGTTCATAAGTAACTTTGACAGGATTGTTTCTGGACTTCAGACTTTTATCAAAGCTTCAGCATAAGATGCTAAGAAGAAAAAGAGCATCTATCAAAAATAACTCCTCACAATCAAAGCATATACTAAAAAACCCAAATTTGTTTAACTGCTGTTCAATCCTACTGCTGTTAAAGAGAAGAGAGGTATCTAAGGGAGTGTTAAAATGAGATACAGAAAGTGCATTTACAAACAAGTTATGCAATCAACAAAAGGAACTCCAATTCCTATTGTTTGTCTACACAGAATCTCCAATTTCCAGTAGGATAAGGTTGTGCAGCTGGAGAGATACTATCACTGTTTCTGCCTTCACTATCAACCCACAGATTTTCACAGATTTTCACAGTTCTTGTGGGGAAACTAATTGTCAAGTTTGGAAGAAAATCACAAACGATTTTGGAGGTCATACAAACTGTTTTCACAGAATCTAAATCCTAACTGGACCTTAACTAACCTTAAGTAGGTCCACTACACCTGCAGGTACTGCTGTGTACGAGTACTAACTAATTTTTGCTAATTAAAATTATTCAGGTACAGGTACAGCTATCTCTGGCTTTACTGTAATCACTAGGTAAGCCTAGGTGGAAATCAGAAACCTTTGTTTTGCATCTTCAGAAGCTGATTGTGTACACATCCATCTGTGCAAAAGAAATATGATTCTCTCCTGCAGACAGCAGATAAATATCATGTCAGCTCTCCTCCGCTGCTGAATCCCTGGATGATCCTGTTATCTTTCTTTCATTGTTATTCTCACTGGCAACAGGAGCCCTTCAACAGTCCTTGCTCTGTGCCCAGAGTGGGAGGTGGAGTGTGAGGCACTCAGCCACAGCACCCCCAGGCATATCCTCATCTCTGTTTCACCAGGGACCAGCACTGGGAACCTGAGCACAACACTTCATTTGTGGTCTGCTGGCTTCTTCTTCACATTTTTTTTGTTTCTCTTGTCTATTCAGCCTGTAATCTTTTCAAAGGCTGGGACTGTCTCTGACTGTCTAGACACACAGGACCTATTACAATGGGACATTGATTTCTGATGGGGTCTCCATCTGCTTACTGTATTGCAAATGATTACTGCTAACTTTAAAGACCTACATTTCAGCATCAGGGTGCAGCAGTAATAAGGATGTTTGGAATTTATTGCAAAGATAAATAATGCCTCTACTAGTGTACTAATGAACAGAGGAATAATCTATTTCAAAATCACAGAAGTTTGTAGGTTAAAAGTGGATTATGTGGTTTTCATACTTGGCCAATGATGTATGCTCTTGCTTTCTTTCCCTGCTATCTGCTGAAGCCAACTGAAATGTCTGACAAGTTGCTTAGTTTTTCTGTGCAGTATCTGTAATATAATCTGTTATTTCTTAGCACTTTTTTGTTGTTCTTATCACTACAGCCTCTGAATGTCTCAAAACAGCTCAAGAATTTATTTGTAATATATAAATGTTACTGTACCCATTTTACAGAGTGAAATATAAGGTCATGAAGTGATACATAGACATGTAAAAATTATCTTCCAAGGAAGAAAAATCCATATGCCCTGTCTAATGCTTTAATCATGGCTCTAGCCTTTCTGCAGTATAGTATTTTATTGAAAAACCTCAAGGAAATCTCTCCTTGACACATGAAAAATAAGAAATGTGATTCCTGCCAAGATTTTTTTTTTGAGTTGACAAAACCGTTGCCATGTCTAAACAGTTCTCAGAATTGCATCTTTTGTCTGATTTTCACATCCTTTCCCTCCGCTTATGTGGACAAACAAGAAGATTCTGGGAAGCTGCAGCTTCCTTTAGAAATATTCCTTTCTTCCCCAACGATGTGACACCTAACAGAGCAGAGGGGAGGCGCAGGACAGGGAGGATGTTTGGCAGGGGGTGGATAAGTAACAAGAGACATACCTCTGTCCCTTTGTGGGATAACAGCTGCAACACCATCACAGGCCCCGAGAAGACAGAAATTATGTTTGTGGCCAATTGTTCAGCCTTGGCAAGTGACCCTGGAGAGTCAGTGCTAGCAGCTATTGATACCAAGAGCAATCGTCTCTTCCTGCTTTTGTAAGAGCACATTTTGGATTACCCAGGGTGCTCTGCAATCCTGCTTTTGAAACATGCCCAGCTCACCAGGCATCCCAACCTAAAGGGGGAAAAAAAAAAAAACAACCACAACACCACCACCAAAAAATAAAAAAACAAAAAACAAAACAAAGCAAAGAAAAAACCCAGCAAAGACTGCTATGCAGAGCAGCATTTGAATAGACAGCAGCCAATTTGCTAGTACAACAATTCTGCATTGAGCTGATTCCTAGATATGAATATCCCTTTCAGGGAGAGCTTCCCAAATGAGGGAAATCCAGAAGCTGGCTTTTGAGAGTGAAATTCCCTGGGAATTCAGCATACGGCTTTGCCTGGCAGTGTTCCCACCAAAGAACCAACAAAAAGCAACTGGCTCTAATCCTTCTCCTTATGTATTTTGGCAGCTTTCTCCCATTTAAAAGGAAAATAAAAATAAAAGTCCATCTTGCTCCCACACTGGAAGAAGTCCAAGATACACACATTGGGAGTACAGGAACTGGCATTTTCTCCTCCTGACACTTTTTATGCTGGGTCTTTGATCACACAGAAAAAGGCAGTTTATTTTTGCCTTTTATGGTCTTAAAACAAAAAGTTGCTCTTGGAAGCTGTCTGTAATACAATTTGGTGTTCAGCCTTCCTGATAAAACTGTTCCAAATAGTGCCATAAAAAACCAAACACCCCAATTATCCTGGTTAGGCTTCCCCTATATCTTTTCTGAACCATGAATTTTGTGAAGATTAAAATACATGTGAGACCAGAACTGAACCTTTCTTTCAGTTTGTTTTGGTTTTGTCATTTGTATAACCATTTTTTTAAAAAAGAAGCAAATGTTTAAGAGTTCAGGTCTGCACTAAGACACAAGCACACATGTTTTTAGTGTCATAAGTCTTCATGCTCTTTTAGATAAGATGAGGTCTGAGATAAAGTTGTGGGGAAGATACAGGGTGAGATGATGGCAAAGAGCCTTTTGTGTCACCTCTGCTGCCCTTCAGGCATGCTGTCCTCAGACAGGCATATCAGAAAGTCTGACCCAGGAATTTTATAAAGTCTGCTGCTCTGTCCAGGTTTGATCTGAGTGATGTGTTTTCTCTGTCAAGCATTTAGTCATGCAGAATATTAGCTCCTAGTATTTGTAGAGAACTTCTGTTCACTACGACACTTTGACCTTTGTATGGGAATGAAAACAAGACATTGCAGTTGTCCAAGTGATTTATAGTAAAGGTGTTATGTATTGGCATTTAAAATAAGTATTGTTCTCATGTAGCAAGCATCAGGCCTTCCTTGTATTTCATCAGATAACATGGCTTAATTTGGCTGTTGGAGAAAAGTCATATCTTACCCATTGAAATACTCTTGTTTATCCCAGGAGTGGTTTCAGAAATAGTTTAGAGAGGACAGAAATCCCAAAATGGAAAGAAAAAACTATCTGCTTTTATTCAGACAGACCTAGAAGGGCAAAAGTGATCAAAAGGTCAGATCCTCAGATATTGTGGTGTCCTAGAATCAGGGGAAAAGCTGATTTACACCTAGAGTGCCTAGCAAGTGTTAAATTTGAAAACTCTGGAATTTAACAAATTCTAACTAAAAGCATGGAAGAGAAAGGTGTGCACTACTAGATGTGGTTGGCAAGAATCAGCAGAACGAAATTCAGTGCTCCTTTTAAATGGAAACTGATAGCATATGGGGCCTGAGACCTTGTCTAGGAGATTTTAATACTCAGACAGGAAAGGCTAAGCTGGGTAGATAAACCATGGCCATTTCTACCAGCATCTCTGACTGAGTGGTGATGGTTATCCATGCTGGTGCATCCTCACCAATGGAGATGGAATTCATCAAGAGGTTCACAAGACAGAAGAGGCCCCCATTTTGACATGTTGCTATGTTGTTGTTAGGGACATAATTTTTGTTCAGGTGAAGGACATTTGGGCAGGTGAAAAAATAAAGCTGTAACTGGCGGAGGTGACTGATGTAAATTACAACATGACAACAAAGGCTGTCTGTAGGGTACAGCAGAGGCCTCAGCTCATGCCTCCACGTACCTTGGCTGACAGTAGCATTCCAAACCTGTCATGGAGGTCTCACCATGGGGTAATTCTGCTGTTCCATTTTCCTGACCAGAGAAGCAGATATGTGTGTGCTAAGTTGCAGGAGGTGGGGACTGCTCTGGGGGATGCCTGCATTGCAGAGGCATGTGTAATAAGGAGTCTGACCCCAGCAACATCCCACTCAGACTGAACAGAGCAAGCTGGCTCTGGAACAAAGCCTGCAGGCTGCACAAAGGTGAGGAATAGGATGAGACACACAACAGCCTTGCAGGTAAGCCCAGTCCTGGATGACACCACCTGTGGTGGTGAACCAGTGAGGGGACACTGCTGTGGAAGTGGTGCTTTCAGAGAGCACTATGCTATCAGTACAGTGAAGAACAGCCAAGGAAGAATTGCCCCAGAATTCCCACCTGGAATTCTTGACAGTGTCCTTAATTTGCTCTGTATGTGCAGGTTTCCTTTGCAGTTTCCTTTTCCCCTGCACAGGAAGGACATCAACCTGTTGGAGCCAGTCCAGAGGAGACCACCAGGATGACCAGAGAGATGGAGCAGCTCCACTGTGAGCAAAGACTGAGAGAATTGGGCTGGTTCAGCCTTGAGAAGAGGAGGCTTCAGGCTGACCTAATTGCCCCTTCCAGTGCCTGAAGGAGCCAAAAAGAAAGGTGGAGAGAAACTACTTACAAGGGCTTGGAGTGACAGGACAAGGGGGAATGGCTTCAGATTGAAAGTAGGTTGTTTTGATGGCAATTCTAACTCCAAACTTGCTGACTTCTCTGACTGCTATGTAGTTTTTTCTACAATGAAATATTTGTAACAAAACAGCACTGGGTGGAAAAAGCATGTTCTGATATTTGATTCTGTCCTGCCTCATTTGGATTGTGCTGGCTTTCATACTTTGCAGCAGCTGGAAATGCAGTGAAATTCTGGGTTCACCATACAGCAAGTGCAGGTCTAACTGCACAGCACAGCTCTGTTAGTGACTGAGTGACTGAGCTCTGGTTTCACTTCTGCAGCTGCAAATCTGGCAGTTGCATCTGTCTGACAAATTGCGGCTGCAGATTAAGCTGGATAGATTGTGGGGTATTTCTTTCTAACCACAAATCAGTGGTAATGAAATTACGTTTCACAATACTTGTCAAAGTAACACATTCAGCAGAACTTCTCACAGGCATCAGAAATTGTCTATTTAGAGCAAAAGGGTTCTTGGGCAGTAGACAGTGATGAAGATTCAGCTGGTTTTTTACAAGTACAACAAGTGAAAAACAACTGTAGGGAAGTCAGCTGGGTCTCCAGGGCATCACTACACTGCTTAACTTTCAGTATCGGGGCAATCTAACCATTTTGTCTCTGGTCCTCTGCACTGTTCTTGCCTGACACGTCTCTTATTCAGAAACTGTTTGTCTGGATCTGACTGGTGCCTCCCCTTCATTCTTGCTGGGCAGGTGTCAAGGTGCTGTTCACTTTCATCCTCCTGCTACCAAAGGTTTTCTGCTTCTGTGGAAAGGGGCAGCAAGAAGGGGCAAGTGCCTTTGTCTTGCTGCCTAGCACATTAACTGAACAGACAAAAATAAAACCCTGAGCAGAAGAGAGCAGCAGAAGTGCAGAGACATGCTCTGATCTCCTCCTGCCATGATGTGGGTGGTGGCCTCCTGCAGAGAAATCTGATTTTAGCCCTTTCATTCATGAAGAAATTCTCAGAGACACAAAAGGCCATGTTAATCAACACAACAATGCCTGCTTCATCTACCAGAACTCCCAAGACAGGGCATCAAGATAAATTTCCATTTACTCAGTGATGTAGTAGCCCAAAGCTACCAGTTCCCAAAGGGTTACAAGTTGTCATGCTCTGTGTTGATGGTCTGTTTGGATGCTTTTACCTGGAGTAAATGCAAGGTAGCACAAAGTACTCTATGCCAGGAAAAAACCTGAGCAATTTCACTTCCCACAGAATGCCATGGAAAGAGCACATTTAAGGACAGCTGGAGAAGAGTGTACCTGTGATATCCAGTGTATGGCAATCCCTTTGTGCTGCCTTGGGCTGGAACACAGTTAATTTCCTTCACAGTACCAGGACTGTGGCCATATTTAGATGTGTGCTCTGAGCAGAGTTGATATCAGAGATGTGTTGGTTATGGGACCTCAGTGTTTGCACAACAAGGCAAAAGGCGTGCAGCTTTTGCTTTTTGTATTAGACCGTCTTTGTCTCAACCCATGAGGTTTTTTACATTTTTGCTCTTCCACATTTGTCCCCATTGCACTGGTGGGGGAGTGAATGAGTGGCTGTGTGGTAATTACTCGCTAGCAGTCCTTCTTGTCACCCAAAGTGGGGCATGAAGGGCTTGAGATTATGACAGATTTGACTGGAATGTGCCTTTTAGAACTGCCACTGGCTTGAGTTTGGTATGCAGTACAATTGGCTTGCCATAAAGAAGGATATGTCCTGTTTTAGAAAGCTACAGTTGAAGGTCTGGATAAAGATGGAGTACAAGAGAATTGCTCATTATCCAAGTTGGCCCCATGCTATCACATGTGTGATTCCTGCATGCTTTTCTTTCTGGAAGACAAGGAGAAATCTTTCTCTAGAAAGAGGGTGATAAGGAATGGAAATATAAATTTCTGTGCTGTACACAGTCCTCTTTCTCTGTTAGTAAGAGTTCCACTCTTTGCCCACCTCACACATGAGAACCTGTGTTTTACACCCTGGTAACTGTGATGTCTTAGAGTCAAAACTGAAACCTCCAGGCCTCAGATTTCTGGAGTCTTGACTCCTTAGTCATGAAAGTATGGGTGTTCATGAATCAGCATGGGATCATTTAACCGTCCCCACTTCTATTTCTACTTGTTTTTTTTTTCCACAAGCGCTATTCAGTTCTTAAGTTCAAGTAAGAATTGATTGTCTTCCCTGTCTGATAGAGCCACACTCAGTGTGGAAATGCCTGGATGTGTCTTACTCAACTGCTATAGATTTTGTGGGAATTTTTTTCTTACTTTACTCTGCTGAAGAGGAGGAGCAGAGCACTGGTCACTGCTGCTTGTTGGGAGATGGCAGCTTCCAGCTCAGGAGTGATACCTTCCATTTGTTCTTGCAGCCATTGCAGCTTGGCTACTCAAAACCTTCTGATAAAATCCACACCATGGAAAGCATTAAAAAAAAAAAAAACCTGCACTTGTTTTGTCTCGTCTCCCACTTAAATCAGTCTTCCATTTGCCTTTGCTGCTAACAATCAGTTGGAGTTTCCCACTGGAGTGGTAAAGCAGAGGCTCTCTCTAATGCATTTGCATCTTTGTAGGCACTGGTGGCTGCAAAAAATGTCCTGGGATTCACTTACACCCCTAGGTCCAAGATGTTCACATGTGCTAGATGTCCTTGGCTTATTTTCGGTAGGAGACTCATTCATAAGGCGTCCTTTGCTCCAAGAGTATTAATTCTCACCCCTAACCCTGCATCTCCTGCTGAGGTCTAGCCATGCTATTTTGGCTGCAAAAAGGAAGCAATTGAGTGGAGCAGTTTGGACAAAGGACTCGTTGTGGAGTTCCATTAAACTTTTTAAAGCGAGGCTATAGTAATGATGTCTTCACTGCCTTAATGATGCCTTCAGCTTTGCATGCTTGTAGATCTGCCTTTTTTGGGGATTGCAACCTGAGTGGATAGCAGTAAACTCCTCAATAACTCTCCTTGCAACTCAGATGGGGTGTTTAGAAGCCCAAGGATTCTTTCCTTCCCATGAACCCAATGTGACTGACTGGGAAGGGCTGGGCTCTGCACCAGAGCCTCTCTGTACGTGTTAGAGTGGCCACAGGGCCACCACCTGAGACCAGGGGTCAGTGGCCACACCAGAATCTGCTAAGAGACAGCTCTGGCACACAGATCTTTATGGGAGAAGCAGTTTGCCCAAGGCCACAAAGATGAGGCCAGCTCACCCCTGCTGCCACTGTCAGGACACCTCCCTGAATTTCAGATGTGAATCCTCCAAACTCCCTTCTGTCATTTTTGCGGCAGAGCAGCTCCAGGGCCTGGCCTTCTGTTTGCTTCCTGTAGAAATTCCTTAAAGTCTTCCAAGAGGTTAGCAAAATGTTGTCTTGCAGAACTGCCAGCATACCAGGTAGGGAAAATCTTAAGAGATCAAACAGCCTTCCTGCCAGCAGCTCCTTCTGAGAGCATCCTGTAAAACCCAGTGCTAGTGGCTCTGAACATGGCCCCTGGTGCTGCCCTGGTCTCAGTCCACTTCCAGAATCACCACCTACTCCTAATCAAGTCCCAGCATGAGTTGTGCAGAGCACACCTCACCTGATGGTGCTAATCAGGGTGCATAAAAATTGTTAATATTTTAGAAGGACACCTTCCCCTGCTCCTTCTTCCTCCTTGGAATCAGATCAGCAATTCCCCTCAGGATTTCAGAATGTGAAAGTTTGGATCAGTTCTAACACTCACACATCATAATATATTTTATGTCTTTATTTAGGGCCAAACACTGCTCTGTGTGCTCAGTTTTCAGACATACTGCCTGTTCCTTGGCACAGCCTCTCTGTTTCACAAGTACTCAGGCAGAGCAGCCTGTCAGCCAGAACTGGCACTCCTGTGGGCAATAGGATGAAGAGGGCAGACTAATGTGGTTTTGGGATCACCAGTGCTGCAGGTTGCTCAGCAGAGTCAGCTTGTAGGGGAAGGAGCAAATGAACAAGAGCCAGAATAATGGCAAGAGCTGCTCAGTTTTTTTTATCCTGGGGTGAAGGTGGGGAAAAGCAAAGTAAAATCACAACTCTAACAATTTGCTCTAGGCCGGGTAACTCAGAGCTGCTTCCTACTATGGGCCATTATCAACACCTTCCTACACATGCATGTAATTAACACTGATTGGTCCTGAAGAGCCATTAATTTTGGTGTCCTCCTGTCCCATCCACAAGCAAGCCAAATCCTCACTGGCCGAAACTGTGAGTTCCTCTTGACCCTGCCACTTGATCACTGGAATTGCTGATGCAGGTAAGGAAGGGTAGTGCTCATACCACTTCTCCCACTGGGACATTCACTGAAAAGCTTCCCTCCATATTTGAGGCTGTTCCCATAATAGATTCCCTTCATTGTATTTAGGTGCTTCCACATTTTGGTTTTATTCCCCGTGACATTAGGAGCCCATAATCATATTTTAAAAGTAAAAGGGAAGCTTTAAAGTGATGTTGTGCTCTCGTTAGTACAGCATCAGTGGTTTCCAGGCTTTCTCTTTGCCTGTTTATCTTGCAGCCCTCAAAGAGTCATCCTGGCCTCCTGAGTCTGATGCCCAGAGAAACACTAGAGGAACCAGTCCTCTCTGCTGCATTTTCCCTGCTGCTAAAGGGGACTCTCTGCTGCTGGCCTTCAACACAAGGAAGTCTTATTTCCTCCAGCCTGATGAGCAAATAGAAGAGTCAGAGCACTGGCCTCTTCCTCTCTGCTTCCTACAACAACACTGCCTTCCTTCTGAGACCCACGGGTCCACCATAGTTCCCAAGAATGAGCCTTTGTCTCACATTAAACCCTTGAAATGTCAAGTCTGAGCATTGTTCAAATAATGTCTCTGTGTCCCTTTGCTCTGCTTCCACCCACCTTTTTGTATCTGTCCTCCTCCATATTTGCCTCATTTCCTTTTCCTGCACCAGGCACCAGTTAAACTGGAGTAGAAAAGGAAAAGAAATGTATGCCTTGTAAAATAGGCAGGGAGTTAGTTCTTAACAGTTGAAAAAGCAGTTAAGTAGCACAGCAGCACTCTTATGGGGCTTTTCTCTTCCAAGCACTGTGATTTTTCAGCTGGAGTGCAGTCAGGTTATAAATTTACTATTTAATCTGCTGTGTTCATGGCAGTGTAAGCAATCAACAAATTAGCACCATTTAATTTTTTTTCATTGTATCTGTTGGGCACCATCCCGTTCTCAGGAGAGAGCTAGTTTTTCTTTCTCTTTTCTTTTAATCACCTTGAACTGCTCTAAGGACTACAGCACTGCTGCATCTGGCAATGTGTCACACAGACCACACAGGGAGAAGAGGTCAGCGTGGGGCAAGCACCAAAATTCTTGCACAGCATCAGCTGAGACTGATTGGGAAACGCATTGGCAGAGCTCAATCCCCCGCCCATCTCATTCTGAGCAGCTCAGGTGACTCTCCCCAGCCCCTCTGGCAAGCAAAGGGCTGCTTGCCCTGGCAAGCAGGATGGCTGGGCTGGGTGTCCTTCCCTGAGCCGTCAGGGCAGCTCTGTGCTGGAAGCGACTGTGGGGGTCTGAGACAGCACCCTGCCTCTGCACTGCCAGGTCTGGCACCTCAAAAGTTCACAGGAGGCCTGTCCAGCACCTCCAGAGGGGAGGACATCAGTTCAGCAAGCCCCATGCCACAACATGATGGGTGACAGCTGCTGCAGTTCTGACTTAAGAGCTTACCCTTTGGTCCCCTGTCTTTGGTACCTTACTGTGGAAATGGTCTGGACCTTATCAGTTTCCCTATTTTAATGTATCAAAGTAATTTCTTTCTGTTTGTAGCAGAATGGTTCTCATTTTAAAGTCTATAACAAAGTTCCTACAAGGATTTTGGTTTATCTTCTGTAGCTGTTGGACATTTTGTTTATTTTAGACATGTCCAAGGGTTCCTTCTTCAGTTGCTGATTGACACTGGCCAAACCAAGACAAAAAACACAGGATTTGTCTTTGAACTGTACAGTGGAGTGATTGGGGGTGTAGTAAAAATTTACTTCGCTGGGTTACCTTCTTTATTTGTAATTGAGATGATCTTTCCCTGGTGGGTGACATTTGGCAAGTCACTTCACTTGCTTTATCCCCTCTTAAACCGTATTAACCTACCCTGTCTATTTTTTTTGCTCTAAGGTCTGCAAAACAGGTGTTGTGCTTTGGTCTGTGGTTGCCCAAACCTGATCTCCACCTTGCCTTCGAATAGTGAGAATCTAGAAATGAAAATATTCAGGCAGGTCCAGGACATGGCCACAAAGTACAAATCTGTTACTTTGCCTGTGTAGTTTGTATTTTCATCATCCTGCTCTGTCCAGCAGATGTGCCAGGGACTTTCTTACTAAAAAATAAGTGAAGTGGTGACTTTCCTGGGATCAATGATGGGGTAAGATGGGAATTTGTTAGAGCATTCAGAAATAAATTATTGAAGGTGCAGCACTCCAGAGAAAGAGTTTGATTTAGTTGTTTTAAAGTGGGTTGCATTCTTGGCTTAGGGCAAAGAGCAGTAGAAAATTATTTGTTTTGGGATCCTAGGGTAGATATTTGCCAAAGGGGCTCAGCTGTCACAGCAGTCCTGCAACGTGTACCCAGGAGCAAAGTGCTCTGGTGTCAGGGTGACCTGGTGAGCACATGGCAGGGAGTAAAGGGATTCAACTAACAAAACAGCTAAACCTTCATAAGGCAGAAGCTATGAGATAGGTCATTCTGCTCTGGAGAGGAGGAAAAAAACCCCATAATCTTCTTGAAAGCACGGCTGAAAGGATATAGCATCATTAAAATGTGTCCCATTTAATTGCTGTGTGGGTGGGATAGTCTACCAACAATCTACTGGAACGATATCTTGCACTTATCTGGAACAGATAAGCTCTTGCCCCTGCCTTTTTTTTTTCGTTTTTTTTCACTGTGAAACCAGGCGAGTTACTTAGCTAGAGAGTTTTTTTAATTACTCAGTGCTGAGACTTGATAGGTGTGCTGCAGTCTGACAACCCTTCTTTCGACTCTAAAAACCACGGACTTTAATTTTATTTTTCATCTCACAAGTCCTGGCACTGCAAACCCCTGAGCCGACTTGTGGTTTGAGATGTTACTGTTGCAGAAGAACTGTCACTGGGTTTTGTTTATTTTAATCTTTGTGCTTAAATCTTCTGGCCCAGCACAGGAAGAGCATGCTTGCATCCTCTCCTCTTGCATCACGGTAATTCAGCTGTATTAGGGAAAAATGGGTCACTTTAGCAGAAGTGATCAAAATGGGAGCTTCGAAGTGGGTTTGAGAGAGGAGTCTTAGCCCAGCATGAAGCAGGGCAGCAAGACCTTAAAGGGTAATTTTATTTTTTTTTTTCAAAGATTAAATGTGGGGTTTATGCTGTTGTACTTTTTCTTTCCACTGGCAGAGGGTATCACATTTTCCACAGTGTCTGACTGCATGGGATAAGAACATACCTTTCCCTCCACTTAAACCCCAAAAAAATGGTTGGCAAACCATGAGTGCAATGGAAACACAGGAGCAACTGCATGTAGATGAAGAAAATACTGCACTGCAGTAGGTTGCAGAATAAAAATAGCCCCTTTTGTACCCCCGGAGGAATAAAGAATCTGCTTTCTTCTCCTTCCTCTCCCTTCTGTGCTCTTTTCTTTGTGATGCATATTCTTATGCCTGTGGTTAAGAAAAACCCAACAAAACCAAGTCACTGGACAGGCATGCACCAGCAACCCCCATTTCTAAATCTCTCATTCTCTCTTCAGCAGCTGCTTCTGCTGTAGATATTAAAGTTCTGCTGAGTGAGCCATGAAGGGGAAGCACTCTCTTTCATGGGCCATGTGTTTTGCAAGATGGTGAGGAGCTTTCTAAGGCTTTTTCTCTCCTCAGAATGTGGAATTTTTGGTGGTGTGGTGGGAATACTAAAGGCTTGTCCAAACGGAGGAACAAAGTGTGTAATGTTAGTGCACTGAAACATACATCTTCCAAATTGCATCTTCCAATGCACACAACAGCTGGCAGAAATTCCTGTCTTGCTAACTTCTTTATATTTAGTTGCAACTCCTGGGTTATCAGGGTATCAGTGATTCACTTAAAAGTCACTAGATTCAGGTGAATTCATGAGACAATTCAGGGAATCATAGAATCATTTAGTTTTGAAAAGGCCTTTAAGATCAGTGAGTCCAACCATTAACCCAGCCAAGGGTTGCAAAGCCCAGCACTAAACCTTATCCCCAGGTGTCACATCTGTACATCTTTTAAATCCCTTCAAGGATGCTGCCACCCCATGACTGGGACAACCCAGGGGCCATTGGCCTCTTGGCCACCTGGGCACCCCTGGGTTTGTGGTCAGCCCCTATTGACAAACCACCCCTCAGGAAGGCCCATAAAAATGCCAAAATGCAGACAGAAAAGATTCAGGCACACCAGGGTCATTTTATTTTCCAAGCCACCTGTGAGCTTCTTGGAGACCATGAGCTGTTCTCTGGTCACAGCTGCTGGATAAATTGGTGTGGTTTATGCTGAGTGGAAGTTGTACTGGAGATCAAGAAGCTCCCACCACACCAGCTCTGTTATTGATGAACACAATCCAGCTCATAGCTTCCTCACTGGCTAGGCTGAGCAGAATGTAAGCCATTTTTAACCTGGTTTAAAAAAGTAAAATAAAAATCAGAGTTTCAGACCTTTGCCTGCTTTGCAAGGCATGCTGAAGCAGAGATGGAGGTGCTTATTTGGTGGGGCTGGGTGTAGCCCAACACCAGGCAGGCAGCTACAACCTGCTGGGACTCACCCCTGCCCTGCAGCACTTCACAACCTGGAGAGTGCTGAGTTCAGGAAGACCTGGTGGAAACTGTGGAGATGGCTTTCCAGCACCTGAAAGGCCTGGGAAACAGGGAGCCACCACTGATCAGGGTCCAGCAGAACCAGGGAGGAGGTGGCAGTGGCTTGCTGCTGTGGGAAAAGCAAGGAAAAGAAGGTAAAGTTGTAAGATGTGAAAACAGGGTTTTTATGTACAACACACGCAGAGCAATTCCCTCCTCTGCATGGCATCTGTGTCCCATTTTGTAAATCATTTCCAGTCCATGGTGGGAATAGTGAGAAGCCTGGAAGGTGCCAGACTGGGAGAAAGATTGTGAAATGATTCAAGATGAACGTGATAGCAAATTTCGAATATTTAAGAAGGAGAGGCAGAAAAAGAATGGAAATCTCCACAAAGGGAGGGGTGATAAGCTGAAGCTGTGCTGTTGAAGCTTGGGCAATCCTGCAGCAATGAGGCACTGGGAGAGAAGGTAGGGCCCCTGTCAGGGGATGTATTTAAGGGCAGGTTAAAAAACATTCACTGGGAATAACCTTGACACAGCTGAGCCTCTCTTGGACCCTTGGAAAGTGAACTTGATGATCTCCTGAGGTCTGTTCTGATCTACTTGCCTCCCTTTAGTAATAGTGATGGCAGGAAGTGTGAAAATTGGGATAGGACCAGTTGCTAGGCTGAGTTTTGAGGTCAGTGTCAGATATCCCTTCCACACCTACCCTTTGTGTTGGAAAACCAGAACACTGCTGGTTTTGTACTCACAGAGGCTGCTTTCTTTTGTTTCCAGGAGATGGATGCTCATCCCTGAGTTAGTCCATGAATTCACAGTTCACACCACCACAGCTTTGTGCTCTTTGTTTCCTTTGTGCCCCAGCAGGGCCAAGGATGAGGCCACCCTTCTGCCCTGAATGGATGACAAAATCAGAGTAGGACTTAAATGCATGGTGGTCTCCTTGACCCAAATGGAAACGCTTTTCCCACAAGATGGTGAATTTGCCCTTTCTCTGAGCACTGGGCATGGAGAACTAAAAAAAACATTTTGTACTCACACAGTCTGGGATGAAGTGGTCTTTATGCCCTCGAGTGGAGATCTGCTCTTGTAAAATGCATCAGTGGAAGGACTCAGCAAACTGGCCATGCTGGAATTTCTCACCATGTCATTACAGTGATATTCACCAGTGACTCACCAGCAGCATGACAGTGGTGGCAGCTTCATTAATGCCTGTGGCTTCCCTCACACAGCACAAATACTTTTTTCAGTTGTTGCTCTTGAAAATAATGTTTGGAACATGTGGGCTCTCTACGGAGAAGCTGCTGCCTTATTGCAGGTCTTTGCTGCAAAGAAAAACACACTGCTGTGATGTACTGTGCCCTATGAAATGGGAGTAATATTGGTGACTTCCACGAAAACTCTTTAATGCCTGAGCAGCCTCTTTAAGGTTCATTTCCACAAGCTCTGCAAGGAGGCAGGCAGGCAGGCAGCAGCAGGGCTTATCCAGTGGAAAAATGGAAAGGCAGGCCTGACTGAAAAGCAGGGCTAACACTTCAGTGCCAAAGTGCAGAAAGGCCTCAGCTCTGCTGTTGTGTTTTCTGTCTCAGAGCCCTCGCTCATTCCAGCTATCACACCTCATCTAGCCAGTCCTGGAGCACGGAGACTTGTGTCTCTCTGGTTTTTGCCCTGAAAAGCCATTTCAGGAGCTGCTTGCCCAGGCCAAGAATAACAATGAGTACCTGTCTCTCCCAAGGGAAGGGAACCACACTGTGCAGCCGAGCAACCCGGTGGCATCACGTCTCTGAAAAAATCCAGCAGGTTATGGGCTGCTGCTCCACCACTTGGGAATTCTCTGAGGCCCCAGATGGAGCTTTCTGAGGTACCACTTCCACCCAAAAGAGTCTGCAGCCACCAACCCCTTCCTCCACGGATCCAGCTGGGCTGGGAGCTGCCTCTGAGGTCTCACAGCTCACCTTGCAGGGGTGCCTGAACACCTCAAGGGCACCTTTCCCAAGAGGATGTGATAGTGATGTAAGTTGTATCACCCTCTCTGATCATTTGCAAATTAGGACTTCAGTTCCCTAAATCATTAGAGCAGCTTGCCTTTTTTTTTTTTTTTTTTTTTTAGCACACAGCCTGTGTACTTTACTTTGCTGTTATTAATTCATTATAGATCAGAATCCCACCAAAAGATAGAACTAATCCATTCTTTACCTGTGCCAATGAAGAGCCTTAATGGAGAGAGAAACTAATACAGGTAAAAAGTTGGAGGATTGTTTTCTCTCTTTGTTGTTTGTTTTCTGGAAAACAACTCAGGCAAAAGAACAGCCCTTTAAAAAATACTCAGTCCTGCTGGCTCAAATCTGGTTTTGATTCTCAAAATATCAATTTTAAAAGAAAAAATCTTACTTTCTATATAAAGTCACACAGTGTTCAGTTCTCATTCATACCAATGCAGAGTGTGGAGGGCTTATTTTTGTTTCCTTTAACTATTACAAAGAAACTCTAAATTTTTTTCATCTCTTCAAGGAAAATATAAAACCTCTATTTTCATGACATGTATCCAGGCCCACTATAATTACAATATCAGCTGGCTCTTTTCATTTTCATGCTTACTGCATTAAGAAGGTAATGAATTGCAGTCTGACTCTCCTATGGGAACAGTGAAGTATTATTGCAGTATAAAATAATTAACTTGCTGTTAATTAACGATAAGCAAGATTCAGGTCCACACAGTGCAAACCCACAGGAGGAGCCACCAGGGAGCAGGTGGCAGTGCCCCTGTCACCTGCAAGAGGTGGCAGCTGCCCCCAAGATTTCCTTCTCCCACTTCCTCAGGGATTCTTATTCCCATTTTGAGGCTGGGAGTGGACAGTGGTGGGAGTGCTGACTGAGCAGAGGCTGGAAAACCCTCAACTGTAATGCAAGATCTGGAGGAGTAATCCAGCAGCATCAGTGCCAGCAAAAAAGGAGGGCTGGGGGTAGTGTGTGTGCAAAAATCAGCGTTGTGCTACTTTGGTCTGCATTTCGCAAGGATAAAAACCCACACTTGCTGACTGATGGAAGTTTCTCTTGGCTTGTTTTGCAAAAGCAACATCACCACACACTGGTGGCTGGGGTTGCACTGAGGCAGTACAGCAGCTGTGTACAGTGCTCAGCGTGCTGATAAACACAGCAGGGAGCAAATGCGCCCGAGGGGCAGCACCTTCCCTACAGATAAGGTGGAGGGAGTTTCGTTCAGGGATTTTTCTTCCGGAATCCAGGAAATAATTTTCAAAGCCAGCCTGAATTCTCACCTCTAAACCAGTTCCCCCTCCTCATCTCATCCTGGTGCAGAGCAAAAGAGAGCCCTCAGTGCTCATGAGGATTGCATTAACTTTGAGAAAAGAGCCCACTAAAAGATTTGAGCCTACTGTGGTGGGCTGAGCTTGGCTGGCTCGCAGGAGCCCACCAATATTCTCTGTAACTTTGCTTCCTCAAGTGAAGGGGGAAAATGAAGTGACAAAAGGGTCATGGGTTGAGTTAAGGACAGGGAGAGATTACTCACAAATTGCCATCACGGTCAAAACAGACTCAGCTTGCGGGAATTAATTCATTTTATTGCCAATCAAACAGATTAGTATAATGAGGGATAAGAACAAACCTAAAAACACCTTCCTTGTACTCTTCTCTTCCTTCAGCTTCATTCCAGATTTTCTCTACCTCCTCCCTCCCAGGCAGCACCAAGGGATGGGAATGGGGCTGGCTGGTGGTCACTTCATCACACGTTGCCTCTGCCACTCCTTTCTCATCACACTCTTACCTGCTCCACCTTGAGGCTCATCCCTTGGGAGACAAACTTCTCCAAGATGAGTCCTCTCCTGTACCTCAGTTCTTCATGGACTGCTCCAGCGTGGATCCTTTCCACAGGGACCAAACTGCTCTATCATTGCTTAAACCAAAAACCTGCTCATATTTCCACTTCCTGTGATATTTATCTGCAAGCTCATCCAAGGATATCCAGTCTAGCATTCCTTTGTCAGATGTCTACTGGTAGGTTCTACGTCCTCCAGATTTAGCCAACTGTAGACAACGGTTCATTTAACCGAAAAAATCCTTCCCCCCAAAAAGAAAAAAACAAAATAAAGATCTAGTCCTATTACTTGGAGAGAGTAAAGTTAGGAAATGAAAGTTCACATGATAATGGAAAGAAACAACCAGTGCTACCTATTAGGCTAGACATATTAGCTAATGACCTGCCTCAAAATCTTTGAAGTCTCATTCTGTCCTCATCCTATTTGTCTTCTTCTTGTATTTCCTACATTGCCTGCAAATGATTAGGGAAAGCAGCAAGCTGTCGAGAGAAAATGGACTCAGATATCAAGAGGCCATAAAGGAAAGAAAAATGTATGAGGGTTAAAATTTCTGCTTTAGTTATGATAATTCAAGATCATCCACTAAATCAGGACAATTACACCTTTTCCCTCAAAAAAGCAAAACCCCCAGCTCACAGACTGGTGGAACAGCTCAGGAGCAGACAGATGGTGTTCTCTGCTGTTACAGTTAATAATAGACTGTCAAGACTAAAACCAGTAAACAGCTCCAGCATTGAGGCCAGCAGGATTCCTTCTAAACCTCTGGATGCAAAGCAAAGTGTGTCAGGACAAGTGTCCTGCTTCCTTTCGCTGGGCTGCTCCCTGTTGGGGTAACCCCCCCTTCCTCATGATTCACATGGAGAGAAGATGTGACCCTTTCACCATTTCATTCCTACCAAGCTTTTTTGGAGCAAAGGAAGCAAAGAAGATTATCATTCCAGATCAGGAAAATTGCCTGGTTTTACCTCCACGACTCATATAGCCCTTAAGTCACAGATTAGTGGCATGGCTCAAGGCAGGGCAGTGAGTGTTTTTTGGTGTCCACACAGGGCCACAAAGGCGTGCACACTTCTCATTTTTGCATTGGTCGTGGCCAACATCATGAGGCCTGCCCTGGTTTGTGTTTCTGGCTTTTTGGTCAGGTTAAGAGCAAAGCCAAAAATCGTCCAAGGTGTGCCAAACAGAAAAAAGAAGTTCTGGCATAGGGTTTCTCCTTCCCACTGAGGGGCACAACCAGGAACCTCCGTGGAGTCTTTGCCATGTTCAGGTCTTTATGCACTGTGCAATATCCAAACTCACATTAGAAGAGAGTGAAGATTGAAGGAGAGTGGGATAAATTTTATATTCTTTTTCCTCGTCTTCTGACAATTGCAGATAAATCCCCTAATCTTTACCTGCATTACCTGTCCAGGTTTACACTTCTCCAGGTCTCTGCTATATCCCAGAGCTGGAAAACATCTTTCTGTCCACCCTTGGAGAATTGAGCCATGATGAGAACTGTAAAACCAGTAAATCACTGTAATCTAACCCAGGCTGGGTTAACAGGACTGAGAAACACTCCTCTAGATTAAAAGCTCTTCAGAGCAGCACATTTCTCTTTCATCAGGGCTGTGAAAGGGCTTATCCTGGTGGTGCTCTGACATTGTTTTGGACCTTCAGGTAGGGCTGATATAAAAATAATCGGTGGTTTTCATTCTAGGTCTGTCCTGTTCAAACAGGATATTGGGGGGAAAGAAACAATCAAAAAACCTAGGGGAAAAAAATTAGATATTTTTGAAATATCTGTCCACCATAATGCTGTGATAAGTCATCTGTTCCATGACCAGACTGTGACTGCACAGTCAGGCACGAAGGGAAGGGAAGGGAAGGGAAGGGAAGGGAAGGGAAGGGAAGGGAAGGGAAGGGAAGGGAAGGGAAGGGAAGGGAAGGGAAGGGAAGGGAAGGGAAGGGAAGGGAAGGGAAGGGAAGGGAAGGGAAGGGAAGGAAAGGGAAGGGAAGGGAAGGGAAGGGAAGGGAAGGCTGTGTACAATCACATAGAGGGTGCAAGACACCAGCATCTGCCCAGGAACCTTGAGTTATATCTTGGGGATCACCCATTGCCAGGGATGTTTCATCTGCACCATCTTCTGTGCCAGCCAAGTGAGAGGTCTCTGTGCATGGCACCAGGCCTCTCCTAATTTGGGCACAACATGAATTATGACAGCACTCATCCTGAGATGATCTCCCCACCAGGTCTCATCTTCATTACCAATCTCTACTGGCAGAGGAAGAAGAAACTTGGAAATTCAATTGTAAAATGCCCACGGGTTGGTTGGTCATTGACTGATTCATTCAAAATGATGTTTTGTTCAATCAGTCCAGTTATTGGGAGACTACATGAAGAGTTAAACTTCCTGAGATCCATGGGCTTGGTAGGCAGCTTCAGTAAAAGTGAGTTGTCTCTCCAAAGAGTTTTTCCAGGCTCTTATGGTCTACAGGACAAAAAATAAAAGGGATGAGTCCAGGGAAGGAAAAGGCACAGGCATGGGGACAGTGTGGGGTGGGAGGGGGTGCCAGACAGTGGCTCTGGTGACAAATATAAGAGCCAGCCCTGTGCTGCTGACATGTCTTGATTCCAGAGAGAGGCAAGGAAAAGTGCTTCAGGAAAGCCTCTCTTCCCTATGAGATTTCCTCCTACCACTTCTCCTGAGGTGGGACTTGATCCTGTCCTGTGCTCAGTCGGATCACAGATTGAAGGGGAAAGGACAGGCAGATAGGACAGCTGTTAAACTCATCCGAGGAAAACTGGTGGAGTTCAGTAAGTGCCTTCTAATTTTGGTCCTTCAGAAAAACTGATCCAAAGGATGCAAGGAGGAGATTTTCAAAAGCCCTGAGTTTCAGCCCAGCTTTGGTCTCACTGCAGCCAGCAGGAATTTCACTCCTGATTACCAACGAGAAGAGAATAAAGCCGGGAGTGAGCAAACCCCACCTTTACAGAGCAGCATTGTTCCTTCCCTCCGGAGCTGAGCAGAGGCATGCTTCTGATGATCAGGAAAAAACCTGCATTTAATGTCAGCCGAAGGGGGGAGAGTGTTAGAAACCTCACAGACACCCTGGGATGTCGCAGTGAAACGGGAGGCTGAGGGGATGAAAAGATAAAGGGGGCAAAGGCAGCGTTCACATGGACTCTGACAAAGACAGGAGGAGGGAAAGAGGGAGCAGGAAAGCTCGGGGAGCAAAGGGAAGGACTCTGCTCTTACCCGGGCTGAAACAAACGCTGCTGCAGTTTGTGATAACTGAGAGTGAAACTCTGGGGGAGGATGGAAACGCTTTTTTTTTTTTTTTTTTTTTTGTTTATTGGAGGTGCAGGTATTTACACAGCAGGTGTACAAATCTGGGCAACACAGACCTGGGTGCAGCAAATAAGGAAACAGAAAATAAAACCCAAGAAGTGCCCATTACCAAACCAAAAGGATGGCATCAGTAAGACCAAATTGTACACACCCTGAAACAATAGTGGCACTGTCTGACTTCACCTCTATTGCTGTAAGGTGCCCACAAGCATCACCCTTTAGTTCATTAGCCCAAGACTAACACCAAACTGTGATTTAAATAAATAAATTCTGGAGAAGAAAAATGCATTGCTTGCCTCTTTCTTCTATATTTGTAGTGGTGAATGGACCTCTAGTGGCAACAGCAAAAATCTCCGATCAAGTAGAAATAAGTTTTGGTTAAGGGAATATGGTGTAAATAGAGACCATCTGAACAAAGTTCAGAATGAAGAACAGGTACCTTGAATAGTCAGATACAGGATTTCAACTTGTGAATAGCAAAGCCATAATTATCTCTGTGTGCTGTTAACTGTGCAGTGATCTTTCTTGGTTTTGCCAGAGCAAATAATAGTGATTATTTGTGGATTAGCTGTGAAAAACAATAAAAAGGCTCTTCCTCATAGCTGCAATTTATTTTAAATTTCTTTAAAACTAAATCACGCATTAGATTATTTTGGGGGTTTGGGGGTTTTTTGTTTGTTTTTTTTTTTTGCTTTTGGTTTGTTTGTTTGTTTGTTTGTTTGTGAGGGGGTTTGGTTGTGGTTTTTTCCGGTTTTGTTTGGTTGGTTTCTGGAGTTTTTTGCTTTTGCATTGAGATTAGCTTTTTTTCTTGAAGGCTCAATTTTTACCTTTGAAATATGAAAGAGTCTGGAACAGTGCAGAAGATCAGTGAGACAGCAGAGTTGCCCAGTTGAAAGATATTGTGTGCTTTACAAACCCAGATGAGTGCTGTGGAAAGGTTGAGAACAAAATATAGGTTAAAACACTTTTTCCTCCAGATAGTTTTCTTGCCTATCATTGCAGTTACCCAAGTGCTTCTCATTAGGAATGGGCCCATGAATTCATGGCATTTAAAAGATATGCAGTTCATGTGTCCCATCCAAAAGAGAATCTGAAATTTAATATCCTAAATCCTGTTAATTTTCAATAAATCATTAAGTTCCCAAGAGGTTAAGTTGGATTTGAAAATGACAGCAAGGCAACTGAGATTTTCTGGTCAAACCTCCAACCATCAGAATTCACCATTTTGCAAGAGTAGAAGAAACACAAGTGTAAAATAACATTGCTGCAGCAAGGGCTTCTGGGAACAAGGAAGGGAAGGAAGAATGAGAAGCAAATACAAAGAAAAGATGGAGAAGAAATATAAATACAACTATATATACACATACACTTACTCTAAATAAAAGTGTCCATTAGTGCAATTTGAGCATAGACCAAGGCACATTGTTCATCACTAATATCAATCACAGACTTCAGTTCTGCTTAAAAACTGCATTTTGGGGTTAACTGCCTCACACCTATTACCAATGAGAACGTGTGTACAGGGTTTTTTGATTTTTGGTGCTTAGTGATGTCTTCACAGGTGGCTTGAATCTGTTCCCCCACCTTGCTTGTTCATGGCACTGGAGCAGCATGGAACAAGTACTCAGGTCCTCACGGCTGTGCAGACAGCAGAACAGAAGGGTTTGAACCATTATTCCTCCAGATTCCCTTCCCCAAGGCCCCTGTCTGGGCTTCTGGCATCTTCTTCTCTTTGGCTACAAAGTCTTTGATTATCAGAGGTTTCATTTCTGGTATTGGCCTCAAAAACCAGATCCCCACCTGAAATCAGGCTCCTCTGTGCTCCCAGAGAAGGATTGGCCCAGCTGAGTAAATGAGATGCTGTGAGAGCTCCTGTTGCAGCCCAGTTCTGTGTAACACTGCTGTGCCTCCACAGCAGGATCCGAGCTCCTCACAGCTTCCTTCTCCTTTCATTTTCACTGGAATGGGGCAGGGGCAATATTCCTTTTCTTTTGAAGTGAGGAACTGCTGAACCAAAGAACCAGAGAAGCTCACGGACAGTACCCAGAGGTGGAGCAAAGAGCTGAGGTGTTGGCTTTGCCCTGCTTCCCCAGTGCCACCGTCCTGCCCATCACTCACCCCTGAAGGACACGGACACATGTCACCCACCTGCAATGCCACCATCTCCCCTGGCAGGAGGATTGTACAACCAGTTCCTGCAGCTAGCGAGTGGCTTCTGGAGCCATTATTTGCATGCTTGAATTGCAGACACTGTCCTGCAGAGTGTCTTGTCACAGGAATGGGGTTTTGGTGGTGGTGTGTCTGTCCGTGCCTGACAACGTGCTTGAGATTGGTCTCTCTTGGCTTGGGAAGCAGCACTGAAAGTGTCCAGTGGGCAAGTGTCCATCTCTCCAAGAGCTCTTTGTTCACTTTATCTGACTGTAGACACGAAGAATCAGTCTACACTTTCATTTCAGGTTGTCCTTACAGCTCACACATGATGTCCTCCTTGGTGATGTCCTCTCCCAGCAAATTTTCTGGAGGCAGAGAGAGCAGCACCAAAGGACTGGTGCCCCAGCTCAGCTCCAGCAACATTCTGCTCCTCTCTTAGGTGTGGCTTGACCCTTTTTCTGGCCCTTTCTCACAGCTTGCACAGCATGAAGGAGTGGGAGAAAGCACGGCTTCTGTGTGTCAGAGCTCCACATCTTCCTCATCTCTCCCACCCCACCAAAGAAAGCACAAAACCTACTCAATCAGAGCAGCTTAAAACGTAACTCACTAGGAAAGAAATGTTTTAGGATGAAGAGAGAGACTTCAAGCAGTAGGAAGTCTACTTTTGGTTCAGTACTGCCTAAACATCACATTGTCATTTCTTGTTTCACTGTGATGTTTCTTAGCAAAACTCTTCAAACTCTTCCTTCTTATTTGTGTACTTTTAAAACTCAAGGTTCATCTGAAGATAAATGTTTTTGTTCAAGCCTAAAGATTTGCTTGACTCTAAAGGAGTTAATTTTTTCCCACTACTTTTTGTTTGATAAGGGAACAATCAAAAAGAGAAAAAAAAAAAAGAAAGAAAAAAAGAAGACAGCTGTAAAAATTGTCACATGACCAGTAGAACTAAAATAAGTATAACAACCTATTTTTCACAAAGTTCCAGGCTTAATAATCTGTAACATAGGTAAGACACTGCAAGTTCCAGCATCTCTTGTCCTCTCCCTGTCTTTCACCACACACCTTATGGGAAGGTGCTAAAATACACACGGGAGAGATGCAGATTCAACAGCAGCAAAGTGATGTAGGAGGATAAGCCCCATTGAATGCCAATGGCAGCTCAGAAACCAAAACCTTCTTCAGTGTTGTTTGCTTTTTTTTTTTTTTAACTCCATTTAAATTCGCAACTACCTAGCTAAATGTGATTTGTAAGGCTTATGTGGCCCTCCATACTTCAGGAATGCAGCTGTAACAAAATGAGACAATCACCCCTCCTCTTCACCCGGTGCAATTTGTGTAACTCACAAACATCTTTGTGGGAGTGGTGGTGCCAGAGACATCACCAGATACATTCCAATACCCAGAACAGCCTTCTGAGGCCTGTCCATGTTCTACCCACGTTCTTCAGACATGTTATAAGGAAATTTATCAAAAAGGTCACCAAAATCCTGACAGAAAACATCCTGTTTTGTATCTATTTGCTGATAGAAGTTTGCTAAACCCTCTGGTGTGTCAATAAGCTATTAAAGACCATGTTTGCACTGTGATAATAATTAAAATATCACCAGTGGGAATCTGACCCTCTGTGTACAAATCCTTGTATGACAATTAATGTAGTAGGGAGATGTGCTCCTAAAAACAATTAAGATATAATTGGATGAGTTGATCCAGAAAACATATGGTTTATTTATAAGGAGGCAGAGGTGGAAGAAGCAGCCACTTTCAACATGGCACAGATTAGAGCATGAGAAGAGACTACACTGTGGCACTCTAATTAACTGAACTATTTAACTTAGTCTATATTTAATTTAGTTTTCATCACGGGAAGAAAACCACCTAATTGCATGATTTCACAACCTCATTTTCACCTTCACCACTCCTTATGTGGTCAGACGATGCCACCCCCAAGTAGATGGCAAAGCAGCCCTTCATTTGCTGTTTGCAGGGATGCCACCACTGCATCCTTTCTCTTCGTGTGGCCTTGTTTGCCTTTTTTTTTTTAATTATTTTTGTGGGATCGGGTTCTCCTGTCTCTGAAATAAGCTAACACGAGTCAGAGCTCATCACACGGTGGCAGGGGCAGGGTTTGGCAGCACACAAGAGCTGTTGGAGATCACACAAAAGATGCCTGGGGGACGGCCAGCTACTAGATTACACACTAAGCCTTCCTCCCCTCTGCCTGGCCAAAAGTTGTCTCCAAAAAGCTGACAGGAAGAATAGCCTGGGGATTAGCCTGCTCTTCATGGGGAGAACTCATTTCATCTGCTTTGCTCTGCTGTAGGCATCCCTCCTGCTTGGGGCTGGGTTCACTGACTGTGTTCTGCACTGCCTGGTGGCTGTAAAGTGAGATGGCCATGAAATCCAGGGCTGGGCTAATACCTGTCTCATCTAGGTCCATAAAGTGTTTTTCTTATTTGTGAAACAGAAGGCAAAGCATTTCCCTCTTCCCATCAGTTCCTGAGATTTAAAAAAAATAATAATAAAAAGAAAAACTGAAAGAAAGCTCATAATGTGCACAGACTCCACCATAAAAATGCAGTAAGAATAGGGTAAGCAAGGTCTCCAAGAGGCCTGAAATAATTTGTTTGAGGACTGAATATATCCTGGAGGAATGGGAAGGAAGTCCAATGAAAACACCTGTAGTTCCAGTGCTGGGAGGTGACTGGCATGGTGCAGAGGCAGTGCTGAAACACGGCTGTAGAGTGAAAAGTAATGGTCTTAAAAACCTCCCAGCTGTGTTTGGACCTCTTGGAGTTAAAAACAGTCTTTTCTTTGAGCCTGGGGCTTATCCAAAACCATCAAGACTGTAAGAGCCTTTGCAGGAGCAGGAACCAAAGAGCACCCCAAACCCCACAGCAAACAGTAAAGGCAGCACCCTGAGAAGTACAGGATGAGCTGGAGAAATCATCTCGTCCATGGTGGGCAGAAAACACCTGGGTTCAAAGAAATCCCTTCCTCCTTGACATCCTCTCCTAGCAGGATAATGAGCTCCTGATCCACACTGGTGTGGTGGGGTGGTGGCCTCTGCCCCAGGCAGTTTGTGCCAGCAGTGTTCTGTGCTGGAAACCACTGGGAAGAGGCAAAAATTCCCTCAGACCGTGCTGGTTTTGGCTGCCTGGTGTGTCCTGACACCTGACTCCTCTACCCAGAGGTGTGGGCAGTGCTGTGTTTTCCTGTTGGGCACGTCAGCTTCTCCTCACTGAATCCCAGAGCACATCTTGTCTCAGCCCTTAAGAAAACTTCAGATTGCTGCAAACAAAACTTTAGATAGGGTTTGTTTGTCCTTCCTGTAGCTCTAGCCACTTCTTCCAGCTGCACTGGGTGTGACATAAGGAAGCTATGCAGAATTAGCTGTGCTGGCATCAAACAGATTCCCAAGAAACAACACAGTGCAGTTTTTCCAGCCTGGATTGCTGTAAAGGACAGGAATCTTGCCTATATGCTTTACCGGGGGGTGATTTACAAGCCCAGAGGAGACAAATTCCAGCATGCACCAAAACTGTGGCTCTTGAAAAACACCTGAATGCACACAAAGTGCACTTAATTAAGTCAGTACCCGTTGGAAATCACTTAACTGCTTAAAGGGCTTAACTGCTGTTGCATGAGGAAAAAAATTCTAAAATGAAATATATACTTTGGAGCTGATTCAGCCAAACAATTTCAGATTGGCACGGCAAGCTGTATTTACAGCTTGGTGCATTCTGTTAAAAAGGTGAGATAAAACATAGGTCCCACAGCTAAAGAAGTTCGGAACCTGAGTAAACTCATTTCAAGCTCTGAAAAAGTTGGAGTTTTCTTCTATAACAAAGCAGCAGCTAAAAGAATCAGCAATAAATAGGTGTCTTAGCCCATATCTTTGGCTGGTAGAACATGCAGACACATCCATTATCACCTTTTCTCTTTTTATAAGAGCCCTTCCACCTCTGGCTGTTGCAACAAGAATGGATTCAAGAATCAGAGGAATTCGCAGGAGCTGCTGGGATCACAGAGACCTGCATTTTGCATATGAAATACCCGTGGTAACAGATAGTTTTGGGCAGCCTATGTAATTGCTGGTGAGTGTTATAAGAAGTTTTGGACCGCTGTCAAGTAGTAAAAGAAAGTGAAGGAATAATACTTTTAGAAGTTTTGTCCCTTTTCAATGCCGAGGAGTGAGTCAGTGTAGTCTGGCAGCCTGTGAAAGTCACATTCCTGTTATATTGCTTGGTGAGGAAGAGATTCCTGATTTCGTTCCCGAGTTTGGTGAGACCCAAAGCCGGCATGAAACCTCGACCATAAACCAGGTCTGCCTCCAAATTCTGCCTCCTTTCCCTACACGTATCTCTGATGTCTCAAACTCAATTTTCCTGCATGAGACAAAAACGAGACTTCTGTGTGTGTGCTTCCTTTTAGGGAGACATTGCTCAGTGAAGCAGAGATTACCTGGGCATAATAAAAAGTCAATTTGCAACAATATTCAGATAAAGCCTGTGTTCAACATTTTTTATCCAATATTTTTATTGATTCGAGAAACCTGAAAGTCTGTTCATTAGTTTGTAGATTTTAAGTGAGAGGACCTGTGAGCTTTGAAATACTGTCAGAGGAATTCAATCTCATCTCGAGCAGGAAATTAACCTGGGAAAAGGATTAAGAAAGCAAATTAACTTTCTCAAAGAAAAAAAAAACTGAAGACAATCTGGAAGGAATAATCAGTTGTATAAATGTAGCATAAAAATATCTGGGGGTTATAGCTGGTCACGAATTACATGTAAACCAAGAGTGATACAGACAATTTATGTCTGGGTGCAGGAATACAACAGTTATGTCTAGCATCTGAAGTCAACCCTCTGCTTCTTCACATACAGGTTTTGCATGTAATATACCTATTTGGTCATTTTGTGGGCACCAGATTCCAAGAAAAATGAGGGTCTACTGCAGCAAATGCAGAGGAAAGTGACAGTGAGATTGAGAGACTGGAAATCCTGACCTAGAAATACTGGAAAACCTTGGTGGTTGTTCAGCTCAGAAGACCGGGAGCTGAGAGATGTCCTCAGCTGCTCCTCGGCTGCTCTGAGGAAGAATGAAATAACCTGCCTCCCATTTCCATTGCAGATGGGACACAAAATTATGTTGTCAATTGCGGGAAAAGGTCAATTATCTCCAGCTTCAGGAAACAAAACATCCAGGCAGCAGGAACAGCTGAGCCCCCGGGCATCGGTGTCACACCTCCACCTCTGGAGGGACTGAAGAAGAGATTAGACAAACATCCACCGTGAGTAACTCCAACCAGCCTTGGGGCATGGCCATGGAGCAGATTTCTCTTCCAGGACTGTTCTCCGGTTTCCTGTTTGCCAGCTGACTTTTAAAATAAAACACCTTCATCAGAGGATTATTTTACTCCTCTGTTGTTTGAATGGGTTGCTGATGCTCAAATTCATTGCCTCCATTTTTCTCAGGCTCGTTTGTGGATTTGACATTGCAGAGAGCCCCAGAGCAGGGTGTCCTGGCTCTCTGACCACTGTGAGCATGTCCCTTATATGTCCCTGAGTTAGCCCAGTTCAGCTGGAGCCACGTGTCTCCAAATCCAAGAGAGTCCTGCATTTTGACCACAATAACCCCCTGAAGCGTTATAAGCTGGGGACAGTGTGGCTGGACAGTGCCCAGGCAGAAAGGAACCTGGGGGTGCTGGTCGACAGCCGACTGAACATGAGCCAGCAGTGTGCCCTGGTGGCCAAGAAGGCCAATGGCTCCTGGCCTGTATCAGGAATAGCGTGGCCAGCAGGAGCAGGGAGGTCACTCTTCCCCTGCACTGGGCACTGGGGAGGCCACACCTCGAGTGCTGTGTCCAGTTCTGTCCCCTCAGTTCAGGAAGGACATTGAGACACTTGAGCACATCCAGAGGAGGCAACGAGGCTGGGGAGGGGCTTGGAACACAAACCCTGTGAGGAACGGCTGAGGGAGCTGGGGTTGTTCAGCCTGGAGAAAAGGAGACTCAGGGGTGACCTTATCACTGTCTACAGCTCCCTGAAAGGTGGCTGTAGTCAGGTGGGGGTTGGTCTCTTTCTCCAAGCAGCAACTGACAGAACCAGAGGACACAGTCTCAAGCTGCACCAAGGGAAATACAGGTTGGATATTAGGAAAAAGTTATTAAGGAAAAGGTGATAAAGTACTGGAATGGTCTGCCCGGGGAGGTGGTGGAGTCACCATCCCTGGATGTGTTTAAAAAAAGACTGGATGTGGCACTCACAGTGCCATGGTTTAGTTGAGGTGTTTGGGTGTGGGTTGGACGGGATGATCTTGAAGGTCTCTTCCAACCCTGTGATTCTGTGAATTCTGTGATTCTGTGATTCCAGCCTTGGCTGATCATGTGCTTGAGCCCCAACCCTCCCCAATCCTCCCCACCTCTGCTTACTGATAGAGGACCTGAAAACACTGGGGAAAATACAGTTTTGGAAAGATCACACTCCTCTCAACCCTTTGGTGTTGAAGGTCTATATGGAAGCAGAACGCTTAATTACATTTATATTAATTTCTAATTAATGAGCCCTTATCCCCCTCATGAAATACCCTCATATAATTCAACTCCTACTCCCAGTTCTTGTGAATTTAGTAACTGGAGTGCCCAAGTCAGAAATCAGGGATTTGCTTGCGAATTGCAGGGAAATCAGTGTGAAATCAACAGTATGAAGCCCTGTGGTTTGCTTTCCTGCAATGAATTGTTTCCTCTGTGCTGGGTGTTCAGATGCAAGACCACAAAAGCCAATTTAGATAAGAAGGAACTTTGCAGCAGTTGTGATAAAAGCATCCAGAAACCAGGGCTGGGGAGACAAGAACAGAGTCAGAAGAAGGAGGGGGCAGGGGGAATTTCCTGTTTTACACACACAAAACAAAACAGTGAAACCCACAAAACCATGTATCTTACCCCAAAGCTGATAATTCTTTTTCCTGCTCTTTGAGCAGCAGGAGGAGGCACAGACACATTATATGGAAGGATGGCAAACCGTCACCCTGTCCAAAGACACTGCTGTTAACAGAATTACACCTGTCCACTTCAGTAACAGTGGTGTTTTTAAGGACTTCATTGGAATTGTTGGGTAGGAAAACTTCTGTTCCATCCATCAGTCTGGGTGGATAAGGGCCCACATCCTCAGCTGCTGTCCAAAACCATGATTGTCTACACAGATATGCTTCCCCAAAACATAGCTCAGCTGCCTGCCAGCAAAGTTCCTTCACTCTAATTTTGGACTGGAGATAGGAGAAACATTCCCAACAATGTTGCTGTGGCACTTGGATCAAAATCAATGTTATCAGGGGGAGTGGAACAAGGAATTAAACAAGGTTTTTTCCCTAGCATTTTTTCTTTTTCCTTATCTCTCTGACTCACAGCCTGAAAAAAAGCTGCTGTTAGAATATCTTTGGGTTTGGTATGGTTTGGGATTTTTTAAGGAAAAGATAGGCAGGGGATAAAAGACTCCAAACCACCAGCCTGGAAAGCACAGCAAACCTTCTGCTTTAGGATTTTCTTCAGAAAAAAAGAAGAAAAAAAGACTTGCAGGAAACCACCTTGCTCGGTTCAGAAAAGCAGGCAGCAGTTCCTGTTTTCCCTTCAACTGCAGCATTTCTCATGACCAAAGCAGCTACCGAGGTCAACCCTAAAAGTGTTACTTTTCCCCCTAAGGATTTCAAGGCTTTGAGGTTCTCCTTACACCACTTTTGATTCAATCACTGTTACTTCACTTCTCTGGCAGTAGCACCTAGCAACCTCAATCGTTTTGGCAGATGTTATGCAAACATATAGGTCCATTTGCATTGTTCTGCATGTCAGACCCTGAGCTCTCCTATTATTACTGGGACTTATTTGCATAGCTGGTGAGTGATCCTGTGCTACCTGCCTTTCAAACACCCTTGTCTCAGCCAGATCTCTCAGAGAGCTTCTCGAAGTGTAAGCAGGCCAAGACTTGGTGGAATCTCTCTCTTCAAACTGTCATATGCCCTGAGAGAACGTTGTTTTGTTGTTTTTTTTTTTCCTTGCCTCTGAGCTGCCTTTTTTCAAAACTGGGGGCACCAAGGCAGATAGATGAGGAGAGCTCAGCTCCTTCTGAGCACTTGCCCATCAGTATGTCGTTTATATTCCCCTCACTTTTAGAAACCCTTCTCAGGGCTTTGTTTGCTTTTCAACTGCTGCCAAACATTGTCCAGATGGTCTTAATGTCACATCACTGTAGGTCTTTTATTTCCTAATCTGTGCCCTGTTTTGTCCTTCCTTCCAAGCCAATGTCTCTAAGACTATTTTTGGCCCCTTACTTCATTTCCCCTCCCTTCTGTCCATCAAGCTGGGTGAGTCACACTCATCTGTCCAGGAAACCTCATCTATTACCCCAATTGTTCTGGACTGAAAGGAGGAGAAGAACAGTCATCTCCAGATGACATTGTTTATGCCACCCCAAAGCAGCTCACCAAGGCTTTAGGTAGTTAATACCAAGCAGTTCCTCCACACACACACACAAAAGGCTGCCCTAGCAGCACTGACTGAACCTTCAGGAATGTGCTTTGGAGAGGGAGCATCCTGCCAGGAGCCTGCAGTTATCACATGCCAGTGTGTTTTTTAACAGTACCAGGAGATCCAATTCTCACCTATACACGCATTCAAAAGGAGCCCATGTGTGCCAGCAGAGATGTCCAAGCACAAACATTGGGCTGAGATTCAGCACCTCCTTGTGCAGGGTGGGTGAAAAAAGATGCACAAAATCCCTATGTCTTAAATTCATACCAATGGATGCTTTTCCTCAGCATTTTCCTCACCAATATAATCATTAGAAACCTTCATTTCCCCCCCCGAGTTTCCTCTTGTATTTTAAGTAACTATCTGCCCCGAGTTTAGCTCCATCACAATGAACATTTCTCCATTCCTTCAGTCTCACTCTCAGGGAAGAGAGCTTTTCTGACTTCTGCCACTCCCTCCCAAATTCTGAGAACATTTTTCCAAGGCTATTGGTTTCATCATTGTCCTTAGTTTTGATGCACTCCTGCCTGCTCAGTTTTAAAATTGAATCCTGGCCAAACACTGCATTCCTCCAGAACAGGCAACTCTTTCTCTGTAATGTAACCATCAATATCAGCAAACATGAAGGACAAGAAATTATCTAAGCCTCAAGGAGCTGCTGCTCTTGCCCTTCAGAGCCAGAGTAGAGAAGACATTTGGGTTTAGGGAACAAGGCTGTGCAGGGTGACAATGTAAATCTGTAGACCCCTTTGCAACCTTTAGTTTAACACTTTTATTCGTGAAAGGAGTGGGAAGTATTTCTGATTTTAAAAAGAAGGAAAAAAAGTCTAACCTCACCTGTGTCCTAATGAGCTAAAACAATCAAGGGAGCTGAAAACTTCATAAATAAAGGACTTGACTGACACCATCTCAGGAGTCCCCACCTTCAGAGTATCAAAGTGATCAGACAGTGTGACACGGAGCCAAATTCTCACATTGCTTAGCTAGAGTGCAGGTAAAACCCCTTCTAACACCAGTGAAACAACACTGGAACCACACAGTGGCAGTTCCTAGGAGGTGAACTTGGTGTTTTCTCTCCCATCCAGTCCCAGGGTTATAAAAGCACTGCAGAATTTTCCGTGGCTGGCCTTTGTGTGCTTACCAACCTGTGCAGCAAAAAGTGCTCCAACGAGCAAGTTAACAAGGTGAAAAGGTGGTGAGGGTCATAAGGTCTGCATAGAAATTAATTTCAGGAAGGAAGGAAATTTTCTTTTTCCATGGAAAAAAAAGAAAAAGGAAAAGGAAAAGAAAAAGGAAAAGAAAAAGAAAAAGAAAAAGAAAAAGAAAAAGAAAAAGAAAAAGAAAAAGAAAAAGAAAAAGAAAAAGAAAAAGAAAAAGAAAAAGAAAAAGAAAAAGAAAAAGAAATCTAGTTCACAGAAACTCTGGGTCTACCTCATTTTTTTTTCTAAAAGCACACAATTCCAAAAAATCAAAAGCACCCACAATCATTCAACACCTCTGTGAAATCAGGGCAAATCTTGGGCTTTTCTTATTTCCCAGAGTAATATAATACAGTAAGTTCAAACCAAAAGATCCTTCCCAGCCTGCCAAGTAATCTCCTGAGAGCCATCCCATACATCCTAACACAATGCTGTCAGTTGGATGATGGGATTAAACAGCATCCAGGTTAAAGCCAATGCAATCCAGAGAACAATGATTTCAACCTCAGCAGCCTGGGGAGTAGAATGTATGGTGTTCCTCCCTTTTTCTTGTGCCTCCACGAATATTCTTCCACTCTGAGAAAATGAGAGTGAAATTCTCCCTGCCTGCCCACCAACAGGAAGATGTAGGTGGGATGTAACAGCAATGGTGTCAGGGGCCATTCAAGACCATATTTAAAGCAGAGATGTATTTTATAAGATTTTAATTAAAGAAAATGAAAAAAAGTATGTACATATCTAAAAGTTATTTTTTTTTTATAAATCTGTCCAAGCCCACCTCCACTTCTCACCAGGTTATAATGATAGAAGCTTGAGTCTGCAGAAACCAAAATATCCAGGCACAAAAAACTGCCTTTGGGCTTTTCACTCCCTTGGTCTGTAACACAGCTTGCATTTCTAGAAGGCAGAGTCAATCTGTCCTGAAAATTTTGGTAAAATCCTTAAACTCTGGAAATTGTACTGAGTTTTATTGCTGGGTACCTGGTTCAGGGTCCTGGATCCAACCAGGATCCAGGATTCTGTGGCAGGATTGCAGATTAGCCTGTCCTGCAGCAAGGATCAATATCAGTGCAATAGAGGAGAGGCATTTATACATGGGAGAGTGTACAGAAACAACAGAGACACTGGCCAGCACAGGTCACCAGTGATCTTGGGACAGCAGCAGCAGCCTGCAAGGGGTTTATGTGCATGGGCTGGTAGAAAAAAAAAAATATTTTTGAGGTGTTATGCACACACTGAATGGGCAAAGCTGGAGAATGGCCTAAACAGACAAATCTGGTGAGAAACCCAAATCAGAAATTCCTGTGAAGAGTTTCCCCCCACCTCCACAACCCCATTATTACGGTTCTTGCTGTAATTATTGTGATTGTTGTTATTATTTCACCAGTTTACGTTTAATCTCCATCTGCCAGACAGCTGCTGCAGAGCAGGGATCCTCTGCATATGCACAGCTACTTTGGTGACCCGAGTAATTACAGCAGTACTTCATAGCTTTTCCCTTCCCTAGACACCGTGGAGATGACATCCCTGAGACAGCAGGGTACGGGTTTGGTCTGTGACTGTGGATCATCACCAAATTGTTTCCTGAGCTCCTGTCACCACCCTGTAAAGATTACTGTGAGCGGAATGAAAAGCAGAGCTTTCCTCTCAGACCCTTCCACTCCTGCTTCTCACAAAGGAGGATGAGCACACCCCACGTGTTTTTGGCACTTGAAGCAGAGCTCAGGAGCCTGGCAGGTGAGGAAGAAGGGGCAGGTCATGGCAGGCTGAGGCACAGAGGGAAGGGAGATCAAACTGACCCTGCCCTTCTCCAGGCACTTCTGAGAGCAGAGCTGAGCTCGGTCAGGGACAGCTCTTTGTCAAGAAATGCACATTTTTTCCTGGCATGCCACCGAAAGGAGGACACCTTGCATTGTTCTGCCATGTGCTGAGTCCCTTGGGCCAAGCAGCACTCAACCCCAGGAGGCAGAGCTGGGGCAGAGCTGAACCCAGGCTGCTCATCCTGCTTCACACAGACTCTCAGCCCCACCAGGTGAGGCCACTCAGTTTAGCAGCAGCTGAAAAAAAAGGTGGTCAGCCACACTTTTGAAATTATGTATGCACTCAGCTCCTGGAGTTTCCTCAGTTTTTGTTTTGTTTTGTTTTTTTTTTTTCTCTCCAGACAGAGCAGCAATAACTCTCAGGGCTTCACCAATTCAGGAGGCACAGCTCATGTCACTGCAACCATGGTTAGAAATATTAAGGGGCTAGATCCATCAAGCTATTTACAGAGGGACATAGGAACACCTTCCAAACCTCTGAAAATGCTCCAGGCTGTTTTGTCACTGGAACCAAAGGATGGGATTTCAAAGAACCTGGTCATGTAAATCTGCACCTCTGAATATCCAACAGGGCAGTGAGGAGCAGTGGCCAGACCCTCTGATCAAATTTTTGGGGGGCACAAAGGGAGGCAAATCCATCAGTCAGTGGAAGGGTGGTGATCTGTGCCTGTGGAAGAGCTGCTGCCTTAGGGGACACTTCACAAATGTTTTAGTCACACATTCCAGTTCATCAGGATATTTTTCCAGCAAGATGCCTGTGTGTGCATGTGTGAAGCTATGAGATTTCCCTATTTTTTTTTTCCTCTGCAACTGGGTGGGAATAGCTTCATCCATGTTCCTTATGGACTGTGTGACAGTTACCCAAACACTTATACTATATTTTTGTATAGAAACTATACAGAAATACTATACTTCGCCCCCCTTCCAGTTCTGTGTTCTGGTGATCCCATCTTTCCATGTTCATGGTCCTGACTAAGCCTGTCCTTGCAGGGCCCCACCTTTCCCACTTCTCCATGCCCAGTGCATCCCAGTAACTTTGTGTCCTGCACCATCCACCTACCCTAACTCTGTCAGGCAGCCCTTGTCCTTGCAATGGCACCAAAATTTAGTGCCACAGCTTCCTCTATAAGGGATCAGCATCTTTGCTGTCACTGCCATAGATCGGGGAATACTCAGGAGGTGACCTTCCATTGTGTTATTTTTTTCTCTTTGTGAAAAGTATTTTTAATAGTACTTAGGGTCTTATTGTATTTATTCAATCTTTCTAAAGATAATTTGACTGTGCTCTTCTTTTTTTTGCAGCTGCATGAAGTGCTAGAGGAAAGAAGGGTTGACCAGAGTGGGTGAGGAAGGAGAGCTGACAAAACTCCTGGGGTTTTTTGCAGTCCTCTTGAAAAAAAGGAGCAAGCCACGGATGTGCAGTTGAGCAAATCATGTGTTTTTGCAAGAAAGGGAGCATTACAGCTCTGGGCATCATGTGAGCCTTAACCTTTTCTAAACTAAGGTTTAAGAAAACCTGTAACAAGCCTTTGTGCAACAAGAAAGAATATTGAACCAGTGCAAGTCCACTGACAATTGAAAACTCTTTTTTGCTGTGGTTATGTCTCTGGAAAGGCACAGAGAGGGGAAAATCCTCCAGCTTTCAGGCAGCAGCTGGTGGTAGGATACAATAGGGAAACAAGACAGCTACTGTGGGATGCTTGCAATCTGAAGGCATGATCCAGTTCTCTGGCACAGGGGTATTTTTCATCAGGACAGTGCAAAGTGCATGCCCTTCTTTAGGAACCCCAGCTAGCGAGCCTCCCTGGTATGCCTCCCGGGCTTCAGGAGGTGAGAAACAGAGCCTGGTGAGGTCATGGAAAAACACCAGGGAAGCGCTGCCTGACATGCTCTGCCTTTCCTCAGCCTGTGCTGTTTCTGTAAGCCTGACCTCATCCTTTTCTCCGGTGTCCAGCTTGGATCCAGGGATGGTAACTGAAGCTTCTCATCTCAGTTGCCTGCCTCTTTACCAAACTTCAGAGAAGCTGCCAGCAAAGGCATTGACTCCCTGACACTCCTGCTGCTCGGCTGAGATGTCACCAATCTTTAAAGCCACCGTCCCTCTGCACATCTGCTCCAGGTCCACAGGGATGAGATAACTCCACTTTAATCCCTCTCGGTCACTGTGCCCCCCCCGTTTGATGCCCCTTCAGCATTATCTTTATGAGAAATTGGAGAGCATGGATTCCTGACTCAGAGTGTCTGTTTAATTAAGTGGCCAGGTGTCCTCTGGGCTGGGTTTGTGGGACTTGGTGGAACAGGAATGCTGCCTGTTCCAATCAAATGAATGCTGAATGTTCCAATCAAAACTAAAGCCTCCCCTCTCCGATCGAGCTCTTAGCAGCTTTGTCCCTAAACAAAGGCTGTCAGAACTTGGAGCAAGGGGCACCCACTGCTTTGATCTGCGAGGAGATTTCAGCCATGGTAAAGCTCCTGCACGGCAGGTTTTGCATCCATGGAATCAGCACCTCCCAGCAGAAAACCTCGCCTGTGGAAAGTTTCCAGCCATCACTGCTTTGGAAACAGCGCTTCGGGCAAATCTCACTGCCACATCAACACTGAATCATACCTCAGATGCAGATAGAAGCCTACAGGGTTTCCAGAACAAGCTTTTTTTAACCACACCCTTAATTCAAAAAAATCCTTTTTCCACTTCCAGTTCTTCCCAGGGCAATGAGCATTGTTAGAAGTGTTTACATTGCTGCTCTCTGCCAAATTAACATTATCACTCTCACCACCACAGGAGCTTCAAGGTGATGCTAGCTACTCACAGGCTGCAATTTCAGAAGCACTAAAAGCAAACAGGATACGTCGCTACATTTAACTATCACTCTGCTTCAACGAGCAGGAATTCTAAATTCTAAGCTTTGTGAAAAACCCAGAATATCAGATGCCTCCAAGTTTCACGGAAGCAACTTCCTTTGGACACATATTTTGTTGCTTTTTGCTTTTTCAGGCATCTTTCCACAGCCGCTGTTCTATCAGAGGGTAGGTAGTGAGAACTAAAAAACATCTAAAATATCAGTCCACGTTGTGAACCAGGTTTACATGGAACTTTTCACGTCCCCTTTGCCTACCTCGAACCTCCTGTGGGATTCACAACATTGTCCCAGCTGACTGAAACAGGGGTCATTCCACGGTGTAGAAAACAGGACGATTCATCCGAGCCTTATCCCCAAGCCTGACCTTTAAGACTGTTTTCCCTCTCCCAGCTGCATGTGCCAAGTCTCGATATATCATCATCAGTGGGAAATATGCAACCGCACTGGAGGAGGAAAATAACTGGGAGACGTGTGAGTAACTGAGACAATGCAGAACTGCCAGGTCTGTGGCAGCTGCTGAGGGCAAATCTAGAGTCTGACATTATGCACATCCAGGTAAACTATCATTTTGATATATATTTTCTTGTGGGCATGGGAACAAGCACAAACATACAAGGGATTTTTTCGTTATTATCACGTGAAGGAAGTATTGGAAGCTCCATTTCACCCAGTGGCTGTTTTCTGCAAGGAGGAGACTGGTGGTGTCCCTCTCAAACACCTTGAAGTGGGTTAAATGAAGGCGTTCCTTCAAAAATGCTAAATCTACAACTCCTTACCCTGCCAGAATATATTTTAAATAAGCTTTTCCAAAGCTCTCAACAGCAATAACAGCAGCCTAAACACTGTAAACAAAATGTCTTTTCCATGCTGAACAGATTAATAAAGAATAGAAGTGAGGAAAAAAGAGATAGAATCAGAGAAGCAGTGGAGTATCAAGGCTATCCCTGTCTCTGTGGGGAAACTCCTCATGCCTTGTAGCTTTGGCAAAACCTGTGGCTCAAGCCTTGAGCTTTGTCAGGCAGGTTCCTTGTGCCCTGTTTGGTCTCCATCACCCTGTAGGATAAATCACTTTTCCTGCTTTCTGTGCTGAGAGCAGCTCCCTGTAGCCCCGAGCCCAGTGCTGCCTGAGGCACTCATCTCCCCCAGGCTGGTGAAAACCAAAACCTACAGCTTGCTTTGAAAGCTTTGACCAAGTTTTGTCAGTGAGACAGGATGAAATATACCATCTTGTGGTGGAAATATTAATTAGTTACTGTTTCTGAAGTGTATTAGATGTTACGGTGTCCCTGTCTTTTCTTATCTGCAATATGGGCTTTCTGGCCCTTCTCTCTACCCCAACCAATATTTTATATAAACCTGGAGTGCAGAGTCTGCACTGACACATTACAGGATGAGCCAAGTGACTATCATTCAAATATTTATTTCATGAGAAGTAAGAACATTTTGCACTTTTCTCCAGAACTCTCTCAAAATCAGCTCATTTCTTCTTGTTGGAAGAGAGCCCATTGTTCATCTGACACTAAAGATAGAGCTTTGCTGTTTTCTTTTAAGTCAGCATTTGGAGGGTGGACAGCAGAGAGGGAGTTAAGCTTTATTATGCTGCCTTGTCAAAAGGATACAACATTATGCAAAAGGAATGAAGTGGAACAAAAAAAAAAATTTGTTTTCTTTTTCACACACTCTCTGTCTCATTGGCACACAGTTTTCAAAGGATATTCCTCCTTTGCTTTGTCTGGTAGATTGGATTTCAGACGACTGTGTCAATTAAATGGCAAGAGCACCTTGCTGCCTCAGGAAGTAGTTTCCTCCTGCCCACAAAATTTCTAAATTAATGGGGCAGAAGGGTGGTGCTGTTTGTCTGGTTTTAAATCTCCCTTAAATAAGCATTTGAAGAGCTTAGTGCCCGAGCCTGCAGCCTGGAATGAACAATATTCCCCCAGAGTAAAGTCAGGCAGAGTGTCACACCCACAGAGGGGCAGGAGGGGCACAGAGGCACAAAGAGATGTGCCCGAGGTGACACAGAGTGTGGGAGCAGGGACCGGGGCTCACAGCTTCCCTGGCTTCCGACTGGAGGCAAACAGGGAGGGACTGCGTGATCCACCAGGAGAAAAGAGGACAGATGGCTGTTTTCCTCTGTGGCTTTGCAGGATAAACCAGGAAACACTGAGCGATGCCCCTCCTGATTTGTTTTTCTAACAACATGTCCCTACGTCCCAGCTGCTGGCAGAGCGCTGTGCAGTGAGGGGCTGGAGCACAAATCTCATCAGGAGCTGGGAAGGGGCTCAGCCTGGAGAAAAGGAGGCTCAGGGGAAACCTTGTGGCTCTGCACAACTCCCTGACAGGAGGGTCCTGCCAGGTGGGGATTGGGCTCTGCTCCCAGGGAACAGGGACAGGATGAGAGGGAACAGCCTAAAGCTGTGCCAGGGGAGGTTTAATTTGGATATTAGGAAGAATTTCTTAATTGAAAGTGCTACTAAGCATTGGAACAGGCTGTCCAGGGAAGTGATGGAGTCACCATCCTTGGAGGGATTTAAAGGGCATGTAGATGTGGCACCTTAGGACCTGGCAGCCCTGGGTTAATGGTTGGACTTGATGATGTCAAAGGGTTGGATTTTTTTTTTCTGCCTAAACAGTTGTGTGATAACCAACAACGTGTTTCTCTGTGTGTTTATCATCCTTGAAAGTGGAATCCCTCATGGCTGGATGCAGCTTGTGTGGTGCACAGCGAGGGACTCCAGGCAGATTCCCAATGAAATCCAGAGCTGGGTGTGATTAACTCCTCTGCACCTCTGAGGAACAGTACCAGGAAATTGCTAACATTGTAAATTGCCTCAAACATGTACTTGCTGAAGCCCTTAAAGAGCAATTACTATATGTTAACTGAACACCTATCAACTGTAAAAACAGCAGTTATGTGGGTTTAATAGGTATATAAAGGAGAAAATCTCACCACCCTGCAATTAGTTCTAAATCACATAAAAAGTATAACTTGTACACTTACTGCTTATTAATACATAAAACACGTACAGCATGTTAAAACATTTAATTAGTACATACACAACAGGCTAAAAGTTAAGTGCCAAATTGTCACTACAATATTGTTGACTTCATTAGCCATGTGAAACCACCCCTCAGCGTGCAGGGCTCGGGCTTGTATTGTCCTGGGAGTGAGGTGATTTCAGCTACTGCTGAGTGATTTTAGATGGGGGACAATGACACACTGCCCATTTTCCCTGGCTCCAGGATCGCCTCACAAGGCAGGGTATTCCTGAGAGAGGGGGGAAAAGATGCTCCTGAGCAAGGTCTACAGCCCTCACCTCCAGGAGGCTGTGTTTAAAAACCTGCCCAGAAAATGAGGTGTGAACAGTAATTTACACTGTGCTGACCTCCATCAGGGGCTATCAGCACATCAGGACAGAGGAAAAGGTCCTGCATGACGGTCCTGATGATGGAAGAGTAGATCAGGTGGAGGACACCAGCAGAAGGGCTTGTGGCAAAGGCCAGGGGAGGGGGGAGCCAAAACTGGAGGGTTGGAGGCCCCCACCATCCCCGGGAGAGAAGTGAGGGACCAGATATTGCAGTGGGAATCTGAAAAAGCAGGGAAAAACCGGTGAGGGATGGCGGAGCAGGGGGTAGGGCTGCAGCTTGGACCTGCAGCCAGGATGGGTTCCCACTAGGGATCCCAGAGGGAGGAAGATAATATCTGATATGTGCCCCTGGGAACATCACCCAAGCACACAGACTTGTTGACAGAAGGAAACTACAACGCAGAATTACTCTTTGTTTAGTCTAAGTCAGCTGCCAGCGTGCACACACACCACATGAAAGGCAAAACCTGAACATGTTCCCAGAACATCTTCCTGAAAAAGCCATCTGCTGCTGCCCAAGCTAATGTTACCGTCTTCCCCATCACAGCGAGTTTTGGAAGCATAAACTCAGTTTTCCAAGCAGGATAGCATCCTCATCTCAGCTCTGAGCCTGCCAAGTGCAGCCCAGAGAGTTGTAGGGATTTTTTTCTGCTTGCACAAGGAGGTGGTGAGGATGGGACACCCAAACAGGCCCTGATTCCATGGGGTAGGTCTAGAAGGGGTTGGTCAAACTCAAAGTCCAACAAGAGAGGGTCTTCTCCTGGCCCCAGACACACAGATGGATGGTTGCTTCTCCCCAGAGTGGGTAGAAAAGCCTCCCTTTCCTCAGAAGTGTTTTTTAACAGACTCTAAGGAGGTGCGAAAATTTTTCCCCCCTCAGAAAAAGGGCATCATCTCACTAAATTGGCTTAAATTATTTGACAATATTTGATGGCATTTAACTTGTTACCCATCTAGACAGTAAATTCTAATATATGATTCAGAGATTAAAAAGAAAATTAAATTTAAAAATAAACATTAAAAATTAAAGATAATAGTAAAATATTGTGTGCCTTTCATGCACAAAAGTATAACTTGGAGAAAATATTTAACTTAAATCCTTTCCACTTCTGAATGTCTTCAGGCTAAGGCCATGGACAAAGACCCAACTCACCAGAATTTATTTTTGGGTTATGATAGAATTCCTCAAAACAACATTCTCTCTTCTTCTTATACCAGTTCTCCATCTGGCAAAAAGGGATGTAAAACCCCTTTTCTGCCCCAACAGCCAGACATAACTTGTTTTTCTTTTCTATTGTAAGCTTTTTTGTGAAAGGCTTCTGCTCTCTTCCTACTACAGGAAAACACTGCAGAAATATTTGTGTGACATGATTTCTTTATGCTATTGTCATGCAAAATAGATTATTGTCTTATTCCATTTTTCTCATTCCATCCTCTAATTACTCTCTTTGAAAGAGCATTAGTGGCAAAGGATGAAATACTAACAGACTTCTGCTCAAACTCTATCTACTGTTGGTGAAAAGAAACATTAGATTTAAAATAACTGAAATACTTCATGAACAACAAAAGCCTCTCTAGTGGAACTGATCCTTCATGAAAGGGACCTTGAAATGGTGATAGGAGATATTTATACATAGTTTTGAGCCTTTGTCTGTCACTGGACTATAAACAGGAATTAAAGTTTAGGGATTTCGAATGCAAGTTTGTACAACTCTCCCTGCTTCGAGAGACTAAAAGTTAAATATTATAGGTTTAGTGAGTGTTACTCCTGACACAGTGAAGTTAATCAAGAGGGGACTATCACTAACTTCAAAAGAAAAGTTGAAATTGGAGAAAACCTGGACTAACCAAAGCTGTGCTGGAAACCTGCACAAAGGAAGAAAACAAGATTCCCCACTGCTCATAATCAGCTGAAGATAACATGGAAAACTTGGTGCAGACCAAAGAAGTCCAGCAATGAAACAGCTGTACAGACAGGTTGTTTAGGAACCACCAATTTATATTTTCAAATTAGATATGGATCTGAGCCACAAAGTTTTGATTAGGATTCAGACAGGGTACAGGTGAGTAGTCCCACCTACTGTGGGACTGGGGCAGTGCTCACACCCTGGTGTCTCCAAAATTCTTGCTCAATTTGGACTGAGAGGATTCAACTCACACCCAGCTCAAGCTCCAAAAGAGCTCAGTTCATCCTCTGCTTTAGGTTTGTGTGGAAAAGCACCGTGTCAACATGGGCAGGAGCTACAGGTGACTCCAAAGACAGAAAGAAATTACAAAGAAAGTTTATATAATCACTCTCTGCCTTTTTTCCCCCCTTTTTCATCATTAGCTTTCAGATTAAACATCTAAAAAAATAGTATATTGTCAAGGTTTGAGATGCTTTAGCTTGATAAAAAGGCAAACCACCTTTGTGTGCATAAGAATCAGCTATGGAATGGAGCTCCTGGTATCTGCAGAAAATATGACTGAACACAGAAGGAGAAACTCACCTGAGTATTGGAGAACAGCCCAGCTGCATCACACCCTTGATATTTCATTTACAGCATCTGCTGGTGTTCGTTTCAGGATGAGAGCTCTCTGAAATTTAATTTTAAGATTTTTAACTGAGAAAATCTTGGAAACTTGTCTTGTTCAAGGCTCCAATTTTGCGTGGAAAATGAAGTGATCACCTCTTCCCTGAGCAGTTTAACCTTCTGTTAGCACAGCACTTTTCCACTGGCGGGTGAAGGTACATGATCATGCTTCTATTTGAATTCACAGTGTATAATCATAAAGTTTGCTCTTAAGGATGACACTGAGGAGAAGATCTACCTTTTTTTTGGTTTTTTTTTAATGGGGAAAAACCAGGTGAATTCTCATCATCTAAGGCTCTCCTAGAATGTAGAGTGTCCCTAGGAACAGCCCACTGACTCAGCAACAACATTCATTTGATATAAATTAATGGGAGGGGAAAAAAATGTCTCCTTGTCAGCTTTCCAATTAAATTACATGGAAAGAAATCTAGGCTACAGCATGAAACCCTGCAGAATGAGGTCCTAATTGGTAAACGTGAACTTTTAAATGGGTTAAACAACAGCATACATTTAATCTGATGGTAAGAATATAATTATACTCTTGTTGCTGCTGTTGATTGAGTCATTTACATGGGATATGATATCAACATCTGATCACCTGTCCTTCCTGCTTTTGGTTAACAGCACAGAAGCATAATCAGCTCCTCAGGGAGGGATCAGTCACATTTAAAGCTTTTGACCCCCAAAAATCTATTTTCTGCCTCTGAACTGAAGAAACACAAGTCCTGTTTGCAGCATCTCAGCCAACAACCATAAAACTGTCTCCTTAAACAGCCCAACTCCTACCAGCCACGTTCTAGCCAGTGTTTGTCCCCCAGCTTCCAGAGCAATCCCACGGGGGAAGGTGGAAGAGATGCTTACAGGAGCAGCTGAGGAACAGGGGCAACAAACTTGATTTTCTAACCTGTTTTCCAGGAGGATATTCCTGTAGTATTTGCAAGAAATAATTTGCAACTGCAGCAAAACATCTCGGAGGCCTCATGCCTTTTTGCAGGCAGCATGTTTTGGGTGCTGGATATTTATTTACCTATGAGGAACCAAACCCTTTCCACTTCTGAATTACTATTTTTACTGAGATCACATGGGTTCAGCAATCACATGCCTGAAGTCCTGAAGAGTCTAAGCAGAGGAAAACATGTTGGGTTTTTTTCTGGATAAAACACATCAAAGACCTAGTGCTTTGCAGAGCTTGCCTGCTAATGATCTGCTGGTTCTTACAGACATAAACTACCTGCAATATTTTACAATTCCTTTAACTGCAGCTACTCTGCTAGAAGCCTGCAGTGACTCCAGTCTAAATGATTCCACAAAGACTTGAAGGAATACTTGGAACAGTAGCTAAATATGGTTTTCTTCAGTTGCAGAGGAAACTTTAAATTTCAGTCCAACATTTTCAGCACGAGCTGAATTAATTTGAGGCATTGCTGGTGGGTACCCGCCTCTTTAAATGCTCTGAGAGCACAACAGAACAGCTGCAGGGAGACACATTTCACTTAGATTTGGAAGTCATGCATGTACAGTTGGCTAGACTGAGCTAAGCTCTTCATTAATAGAAGTGTAAACTCCACAGAGAATTCAAGAATCAAGCTGAGGCATATTTGATGTTACACCAAATATTCAAAGAGAGAAATTATTTGAGGAGGAAAGCGTGTCTCTTCTCATTCCAGCACCTGACTTTATTTTTTCCCTAAGCATCCTAGCTGAAATTAATTTCAATTCTTGACTGATTATTTTATGAAAAATACATTTTATGAACAATGTCAGAGTGACAGAGCTCACACAATTAACTTTTAGGAAGAATTTCTTTTTAAGATATTAAAATAGCAAAAATTTTTAACACAAAAGCTATTTTACCTCTCATCAGTTCTCATCAGAAAACCAGGTGTTCAGCCATATCTAAAATTGAATTAGTAGCAAAAAGTACTGTAACTTATATTACAAAATGAGTATTAAAGAGGTAGGACTTCTGTGGATAAAGCTTTTGTCAGAATGGATTAAGGTGAGACTTTCATTAGGGGCAGATTATTCCCTTCCTGCTCACTGTGTGATTTTCTTTTTTCTCCTTCAGGAATCAAGACATTGAGCCAGAGAGGGAACACACTTGATCTGATCAATTTCCACATTCTGCTGGAACAAAACAGATCTCAAATGCAGCAAAAGGAAAGTCAATAGTGGTACCTAGGTCTTAGCTGCTCAGTCCGTCTGTTGCTACACAATGCACTGCATTGCACGAGAATTTATTTTATTTTGCTGACTTTCTGAGCCTCTTGTCTCACGCTTTTGCAAGCTGACAGAACTTTGCATCAGATTCCTCCAGTTATAAAAAGCAAGAACATCGGCTCAACCACGAGAGCAATGCAAACCCCAAATCTCCCCACACTGAGACCATTTTGGATGTTTTGCTTGATTTGCAGAATATTGTGTGAGTGCTGGAGAGAAGGGATTGTAGGATCCAAGCTGGAATGAATTAAAATAGAGATCGATACCTTCTCCTCTGTGATGGTAATTTTCTACATGTTAAGGGCTCTTGTGTGCTGTCTTCTGGCAGTGATACCTATAAACCTAAAGAGAAAATCTGACAAAATCCACTTTGATTCTCCTAAGAAATCACTGTCTTGGTTACATGACATGCCACTGAGCATACATTTAGATGGCTGTTTATTTGCTCATACCTTTAGATTTGCCTTTTGGTCAGAAATGATTAGACACAGGACAGGCAGAAATGCTGTCCAGAGAAGGGCTGTGAGTCAGTGAGCACACCCTTAAAATGGTTTATACTTCACCAAAAACAAGGTCTTGCAAAAAGAGACAAGCTGGAGAAGTCAAGGGTTTACAGAACACCAGAGAAACAGGAAATGGGGAGAACAGGCTCATGAGGGAGATCTAGAGATCAAAAATTTGAGCCTCTTGCCAAAAGGAGTATTATTGCTGACACTAGGCCAGTGGTTTGTGATCTCTTTGCTTTGGAGACAGACAGCTGGGTCTCATGGTGGAAAAGCCCAGTGTTCCCAGAAAAATACTGAAGGAAGACTTGAGGGTGAGGAAGAGAGCAGGAGTTTGGACCAGCTTCCATTGAACTGAGCACAGCCCAGTGTGCAGTTGTGTTATTTCCTCAAAGCCTGGAGACTGACTTTTGCTGTGCAGGTCCACATGAAGCCTTCCAAGATAAACGGGCCAGGAGTACCAACATTTCACACCCACTTCCCAAAGAGCAGATTTTCCTCTGGAAACCCCACAGACCCAGACTTGTATGTGACTCTGCCAAGTTTCAGTGCTGTCCCTGAGTCACAGGACAGCCCCAAAGGCTGAACTCTTCTCCAGGGAGGCTGGATGTTTGGAAAGGAGGGAGATACCAGCCTGATACTCTATTCCCATAGCAACTCCTGCAAAGTTTTTGCTCCGGGGTGGATACAAAGGCAAGAGCTCTGCATGGGGAGCATTCAGCCACTGTACCTCCAGGCTGGAGGAAAATGCCAGTAGTCAAGATAGCAATAATGAGGCAAACATTTACCCAGGCTTCATAAGCAAAGGGAGGACAATGGGCCTGGGAACACAGTGTGTGCAAAATCCCAGTTGTCCCATGGCACAAAGCTCCCTGGGAAGCCCAGGGCTCTCAGCTGAAAGAAAGGGACTTGCCCATGGAGGTAGAGGGGCAATAATGTGAGTAAAGGATCATTGTCAGTAACCATCCCCCTTTGCTTCTTCCCTCCCACTCCTGTGATTTCAGTTCAGCACAGGGACCTCAACACAGGGACCTGGACCTCATGATCCAGGTGATCCAGTACATGAAGGGAAACTTAAGGAAAAACAGGGTAAGACTGTCACTGTAGTGATAGGACAAGGGGGAGTCAGTTCAAATCACAGAGAATGGGTTTAGATTAGATTTTAGCAAAAAAATTCTTGGCTGTGAGGGTGGTGAGACATAGGTTTCCCAGGGAAACTGTGGCTACCCCATCCCTCAAGGCCAGGTTGGACTTGGAGGGCATGGAGCAGCCTGGGATAGTAGGAAGTGTCCCTGCCCATGGAACAAGGTGATCTTTAAGGTTCCTTCCAACCAAAACCATTCTATGATTTTATAACCCAGTCACATCCAGCCTGATACCTAAACATGGGGAGATCAAATGCTTTGTTTCAAACTCATACAGTCCTGACACTAAGGTGGATGGGAAAATGCAACTGCAAGAATCTAGAACTCATCCCAAGGTCTTCCATGATTGCATCAGTGAGGTAATTCTTATTAATGATATATCACTGAGCAGCCCTTTCCTCTTTTAATTTAGTGAAAGTGTAGGTAGGCTCTAGGCCAGAATACATAATGTGCAAATTACTTGTAGGTTTTTCTGAATAAATGTTCCCAGAGATCCTTGAAAAAAGGTAGTCTGACAGCCCAAAATGCACCATTCCTCTCCTTTCCCTGTAAACACAGGTTCAGGAAATAAGCATCTTAACAGGGAAATATAATATTTCTCTACTTTTTGACTGCTAGGGAAAACTGCATAAGCAGGTAAAGCTATCAGGTAATCAAAAGTTTCATGCTGTTTCACATTCACACATTACTTTAAGATCCAACTCCAGTACAACCAAAAAGCTGCTTAAACTGGGAACAGGATCTGATAAAAACACAACCAGATAAAAAACACCACCACCACCTTCTGACATCTTACAAACATGCATTTAAATACCTGTATTTAGTAAAGAAAGATTCTGTGACAACACCATGAGCATCACTTCAGGTTTTTGGGGGGGAATGAGAAAATAGATCCAGCTTCAAATTTTTTGGTGAATATTCAGTCAAACATAGGCTCAGTGCAGGATCTAGCAGGCCATCAGACACTGGGAAATACAATTTTGAGACAGCCCATGATAGGGCTGAGTAGGTAATCCGAATTACCAAGTGGTGCCCTTCTCCATCTATTTTGATCTTCCCATACAGCCTGCAAAATTTCCTGATTTCTATCTTTGGGCTCAGGAGGAGTCAGCAGAGCTTAGCAGTGTGTCCCTGACCTCTAATAGAAGTTGGCAATGCACGTTCAAGGCGTTTTTGGGGGATGTTGTGGAGCCTAGACCTGTGTGAGCTAGGGCAAGTCACTCCCCATAACCTGCAAATCAAAAATTCCCTGTGAAACACTGGGGGAAATGGTGCAGGAGGGGAAAAAAAAGGACTTTGTTCCCCCCCAGAGCTTCCAAGTGTAGAACCAGTCACTTGTCACATGCCCAGAGCAAGCCAATATAAAAACCACACACAGACAAGCACGCACTCTTAAAAAGTTTTTATTAATTTTCATTGTTTTTTTTTTTTTAAAAAAAACAAACCCGTCAGTGCAACAGTTCAGTATCCCCTTCCTATCCCCCATCAGTAAGCAGTAATTTTAAAATCAGGAAATACCGAGTGCTGAAGCCAATGGGTTAGCATTTTGCTATTATTTCCTTCTGTCAAACTCTGAAAAAGTCCTCTGTATAAATTAAACAATGAAAAAAATGTTATTTTCAATTCTATGTCATTACAGTCAACAGAATCATAATAATGCACCTAAAATGTGTGTCCACAATATATCAGGTATACATTTTTGGGAAAAGAAAAAAAGGAAAAAAATATGACATTCTAAGCTTGTTAAAAGGATAATGGTCCCATATTTTTTTTATTACAGGTTAGCAAAACAAAATCCAATGGATTACAATATTTACATGTTATTTGAAAATTAAGTAGTGATAAAAGCATGTCACAATCATTGTTTCTTTTTTTTTTTTTTTTTTTTCTTTTTCCTTTTTGGTAACCATTACAAACACCCAATCCAGGTATGGAACTGTTTAAATATATTTGAAATGAGGCCAATTAAAAAACAAATACAGACACAAAATGTGTATTTATACTTGTCCCTCCAATGTGTCTTTTCTATGATGTTCCCTCCCTATTAAAAAAAAAAAGAAAAAAAAAAAGAAAAACAAACAAACAAAAAAAAAACCAACACAAAATTTGAAAGAATCCCCCTAACACACAATTGATGAATCCCCAAAAGCAAAACACCATGCTTCTCAAGTAGCACTTATTCCACAAATGCAACATTTTTGCCATCGCTTTTAAGTGAAGCTCTCCAGGACACAATTTCCTGGAGAGCTTCCTATTTTCCCCCCTCCCCCTCCCCCAGATCCCCCCCAAAAAACAAAAAAAACAAACGAAGACACATGCATTTCTAAAACTAGGTTTCAGTCAAGTACTTTCTACTTTTTGGAAAGAAACTTTTTTTTTCTTTTTTTTTTTTTTTTCTCATTTTTCTTTTTTTTTTTCTTTTTAATTTTGATAACTTTTTTTAAAATTTTTTTCTCTTTTTTATTCACAATCAGAACATACCACGGGCACCAGATCCTGTATTGGCCGCTCAGGCAAAATCCCCAAATTGAGTTTAAATAGGCTTTCTACCCAAAGAGTAGTTGTAGGATCAGCCACTTAAGGTATGCAGGTTCCTATCCATTCTACACTGCTCCCCTCATGCTAAAAAGCTAAGGAGGAGGGGAAAAAAAAACTCAGCAACTCCATCCACTGAATCGAGTTAAAAGTAGTTCTCCAGGCTCAATGTCGTGTGTAACCAACTCACCTCCGCTTGCAAAAAGATGTGTTAACAGACACCCCTCCCTCCCACCACACCAAAACAAACAAAAAAAAACCAACAAAAAAACCAAACAACAAAACAATCAAACAAAACAAAAAAAACCCACGCACAAACCACAGACAATTGAAAAAAAAAAAAAAAGGAAAAAAAAAAGGCAGCCAATCTCAACGAAAAGTTACTGGTGTGAGACTGATTGATGTTAATATGACACGCAACAGAACGGTTATGAGGACCCATGTTTGGCCCATGAGCTGCATAGCTGTGCTGTAAGTTTGGTTCTTTAGTTTGTTTTTTTTTTTTTAAAGTTAAAACTTCTTTGTTATCTCCATATGTTTAAAATTAACGAGGACGACAACAACGACGACAGCAACAACAAAAAAAGGTTCTATTCACAAGATCTAGTCTCCTTTCCCTGTCCCCCACTCAAAAAGAAATACTCATTTTTACATGAGCAACTTAATTGTGCTGTATTTGTAACACCTCAGGCTGATAGAAAATAAAACGTGTGGCAAACAAAACTGCACAATCAGTCACATGAAATCTACCAAATACTAAAATTATAACTGAATACTAACAAACAGCTTACCTGGAATAAAGGATGACAATTCACAAACAGTTATCTAGGAATTAAAGTATCTCTCTCTTTTTTTTGTTTTTTTTTTTTACTAAAATAATTAAAAAAATCACAGTATTTTAAGAAATAAAACCCACACTGGGATTTTAAGCACAATTTGTTTCTCCTTTCTTTAAAAGTTTTTTTTTTCTTCTTTCTCCATTCACCACCTTGCCCAGCAGTCTCTCTACATTTAACCACAACAACAACAGGTAGTACTGACAAATGCAGAGATCTCCCTTGGTTAATTCTGAGGTACTAGGAAACAGGTGACTGTTTTAAGCAAAGCAGTTTCTGTTTTGTTTTTTTTTGTTTGTTTGTTTTCCTTTTTTTTTTTTTCCCTGTGTTTTTTTTTTTTTCCTTTTTTTTTTTTTTTTCTTTTGTTTTCTTTTCTAAAGCAGTTGCGTTCAGTCTGGAAAAGCGTTACGTATTAAAACTAGAAAAACGCACACAAACTTGTGCGTCCAAAAGTTGTCCCCCCACCACTTCTTCCACGCTCACGACGCTTCCACTCATAAAACAATCGAAGTCTCCACTGCAAAGCACGATGTGTAATGTAGGAAAAACATGGGGAGTTGCTTCATTAGTCCAAAGATGAACGTAACTTCCCATCGTCAGATCCAGGAGGAAAACAAAGATGCAGTGATGTAATGGAGCCACTTATTCCATCACTTAAATAACTTTAATATACACACACTCACACAGGTACCAGTGCTTTGAAAATAGATCATTCAGTCCTAAAAGCAGCTTTATTTCTTCCTTCTGCCCTCCCTGCCCGCCCCGCCCCGCTCATCACTGTTCAAGTACTGTCGATTAGAACCACACCAATTCTTATTCGTTTTTGGCCTCCGGGGTGTCCAGGAGAGGTTGGTCGGCAGCCACCATGCTGACAGCTGTTTCCCCGCCGTGGGAGTAGTCCACCACCATGGTCTCGATGCCTTCCTTCTCTTCTGGCAGCGTGCTGGCTGTTTCCTCCACGTCCTCCTTGGGCTGGCTGTCCTCGCCGCTCCTCAGCTTGCTCTCGTTCAGCGCCCTGCGGAAAAACAGCAGCGGTCGGGCACGGGGTGCAGCAAAGCCAGCTGCTGGATCCCAGAAACCTGGGGTCTTTGAGATTTCTGTGCTTTCTGGCACCGACCAGAACCACTGCTTTTGGCCTGAAGCCTCGGAGATGGCTTCTAAATATGAGTGATGGAGTTAAAATCATGGGCGTGTAGTGAAATAGAAATGTGTGCTTTCACACGGTGATGGGTTTTGAATTTGGGGTTTTTTAAGTATGGGACAAGATGGAGGATTTGGGGTGGTGTCTTTTTCAGTGTTCATCTTCTTCACGGTTTCAAGCAGTAGTTTCTGTTTGGTCAGTCAGTGTCACACTAAGGTCATGGGAATTTAGTTATTGGGATAAAAGGATAAACAAAAGAGGTGTTAATTATCTATTGGACTGTTTGGCTTTAAGAGACCTTGTAACAGCTGCATCTTCCTCCATTTTCCTCACTTCTAGCAGGTAGCTAGAAGAGCTGTTGAACGTTCTGTACTTTTTGAAAAGATTTAATAAGCAACCAAGCCTGAACATGAGAAAAACCATTTCCATCGTGTATTTGTTAATCCTGGCTCTGAGTAAAGGCAAAAGAAATTGAGACAAACCAGTAATTAAATGGTGGAAAACTCCCACTGCTGTTACAGCCAGCCACATGAGGGACAGCAGCAGATCACTTTCCAAAAAGGCAGCCACACCATGCCACTGGCTCAAAAGGAGAGGCAGAGGAATGAAGCTGCTGATGGGACATTCTGGCCCTGAAACTGAATCTTTGTTTGTTCTGCACTGGGACAGATTTGAGATCAGATGGAAGAACTCAAATCATGACACTTGGAGTTTATTCCCATCTCCCTGGCCTCTTGTAAACACACACCAAACAAAGGAAAGGAGTATTTTTCCCAAAGAGTTGGTAAAATCCAATAAAACTTTTCATAGGTTGCAGCATTTCAAGTACTTATTTTCACATTTACATTCTCTTAAGAGTAAGAGAAGTTATTGTTTCTCATCCCATTGCAGTTAACCCACAGAATTGTATTCAGATGCTTCCCACATGTCAGTAGCCTTGAATGAAACCTGCTCTTTGAAGACATTGGCTAGAAAAGAGATCTCTGCTACCAACGAGATCTACATCAAGAGAAGGAAACAGATTGCTCCACAGATTCCTATCTGTGATGTGTATCATCCCGCAGTGTGAAAACTGCTGTAGAGAGGAAAAATTTTTTGAAAAATCAACAGCACACTTAGGGGAAGTTAATCCTGGCCCAGAGGCATTCACAATTAAAGTTACAATCTTGAGTTTTAGAATCACAGTTAAACCCTACGGTTTACAGCCACGCTGGGCAGCAGAATTAAAAAGGATGCAGAGACATCTTATGACTGTATCCAAAGACAGATTTGGCCTTCATAGAACTGTGTTTCCATTTATTGCAGCCTTTTGGGATGGGGTGGGGGGCAATATATGGAGATCCATGGACACCTTTGGCTGTTTGTCAAGGGAACACAAACCAACTTACATGCCATGCCTCAGCACGTGCCGCTCCCACTCAGAGCCCTCGGTAAAGGATCGGCCGCAGAACTCGCACGGAAAGCGCTTCTCCGGAGCACTGCTGTCAGGAAACATCATGGGATCTGGGAAAACACAGCACAGCCCATGAGCTCAGAAATGCCAGGGCGAGAGGGGACTATCGTGATCCTACTCTGGTCCCTTCAGCTGCACCTCTCATTTCAGAGACGCAGAAGTATTTTCTTGTCAAGAAACTGGGAAAATGCCACTCCTGAAAAGAAAAGCGACACTACAAGTGACAAAACCCATCCTAGGTCTTTAAGCATCTCTGCAAGTAAGGGTAACAAGTTACTAGTCCTTGCTCCTCTTCAACAAATGAAGAGACTCTGGAATTTAAATTCTAAACCAAAACTGCAAAGCTTAGGACTGAAATGGCTTGAAAGCAAAATCAAAAAACCCTGCTTCAAGTCCATTTACAATTTTGGAACTGGTAGGACAAATTTTAGGAAACACACGGATTTGGTACATTTAACATGTGATTCTTGTAACAGATCATGAAGCCTCATGGATTAAGTCCTGCATCTCAACTACATAGGTGTTTCATGCCGTCCTAATCTTTTGCACAAACTGCCTGGGGCCTCATTTGCAGAAGTGTCAAGCACCTTGTAACATGAGTGAAGTCACTGGCAGCTCAGGGAATGACATTCCTGAAAGCCAAGCTCCATGTGAACACAGCCCTCTCTGACAAAACATTTTCTCACAAATTAAGAAGATCACCACACAAGGCATTGAAAATAATTGCATGAACTATGTCACTTGATTCTTTTGCTGGAAATGAGACAGCACCATCTGCTCAGAGCATTAATTCCTTAGGAGGGATTATCTTAAACAAGAAATCAACAGAATGTCTTTCTGACTCCTCCTGAACTACGTAATAAAAGAAAAGGGATTTTGCCTAATTTTGGTTCTGATCTCTGCTCACTTGATTTCTCCACTCTCAGACTTACTTTGTTCAGGATCACTCTGTGAACTCAAATTTGCTCACACATTCCCTATTATCCATACCTAAGTCCTGCAAATGCTTTTTTGTGACACACTTCTCACTAGTTAACCTTTATGTCAGTTTCATATGGAATGGTCCTTGACACAGTTTTTTGGCCTCTTCCAATGAAAGGAAAAAAATATCTACTTTGTATTTCTTATTGTTGGGGGCTTATTTATTATGTGGTTAAATATCATAAAGCTGCTGTGTCGGGGAACACCAGAATGCAAGTAAATGCCTTCAGCTCAGTTTACATCTGGATTTTTAACACATTAAGCATGGCACAAATGTATAAACACACTGCAAAACACAGACGAGCCACGACACAGGGATAAATATTTTTGGTGGGTAATAACTTTAGAGGCAAATGCTGCTGATGTTCTGTACAAGAATATAGCTATAGATGGGGCCTGGATTAACATAGGATAGAGAAAGGTGACCCTGCCCATGGCAGGGGCTGGGGCTGGATGAGCTTTAAAGGGCTTTTCCAACCCAAGCCAGTCCATAATTCATACTTGCAAGTCCCAATAAGTTTAGCAAGTGTTACTCTAGTAAATCCACCACCCCTTCAGACAACACTATCTTGTTCATCCCAGTCCCCAGTAATTTTGCCTCTAGGGATGTGAAATTTGGGCTACTTCCCTGGAGGATTATCAGATGCTGCTCTTGTCTGGGTGCTGCAGAGGAGAAGTAACAGACTGCACACACGCCTGACCTCTCTGTGGTTTTGCTCTGCCACACATACAAGCACTCATGGACATTTAATTTTTTGCCTATTATGGAAAAAAACCTCTTGATCTGCTAAGACCGAGATATAAAGATAGTAACAGCCACTCTGACAAACAGTTCTACCTGGGAGAGATGCTCTTGGCATGGTCTATGCCAGACACTTCATTTTTCCCCACACATCCCCTTTTATACTATATCCTTTACCACAAGCAAATTACTCCCTTCCTTTCCCATCCAAGAGTGCAGTTCAGCTCTGTTGCCCAGCTCTCCCTGTCCACAGGGACATATGTGGACATATGTTCACATAATGGCCTTTGTGTGGTCCAGAGAAGAAGCCACAAGCTCTTACTTGCACCTTCAGTTCTGCACAGAGCAGCTCAAGTCTAAGTGGTGAGTCTAGGGAAGAAATCTTGATTGTCCCAAAGTCACAGACCTCAGACAGATACTCAGAGCACACAGAGGGCCTCTCAGCAAATCCCACTTCCTGCTAACACCACAACGGCTAGAATTGTCAGAGGCACCCCAGCTGCACCCAGGACTGCAGAGTCTGGTGTGGTTTGAAAGCTGTGGCAGCGTCAGCCACTGTGACAGGCTCTGTCTGAAACCATAGGTCTGGCTCTCTGCTACCAGGGCTAGCCATTGCTATGTCAGAAAGATCTTCTGAAAATGCCTAGGGAGATGCCAGCATGCAAATTAGCATCCTTCAGTTCTTGTCTCGCTGAGACATTTTTCAAAAATCTTGCACCTTAAGAGTGGTAATTCGCACAACTTGTCTAGGAAAATGCAATCAATACAACTGGATCTTTTCTAATATCCTTGCTGTAGTAGGCGTAAGTGCTTTCTGCATTTTCTGCCTATTTTACTATAATTTATTACAAATGGTTAAGAGATTGAAAGGGAGAAAAAAACTTCAAATAAACAATAGTGAAACACCAACCCTACAGGGCAGAGAAGAATGAAATGCTGCAAAGCAAACCTGAAAATAAGCCTGATTTTTTAAGGCTGGTCATCCAAACAAGCATGCAGAAATCATTTTAGCCAGTCATAATTTAAGGTGAAAAAAAAAAGTACAGAATCATCAAGATGCTGCCGTGTTTAACTATGAAACATGAGGATAACACACCTATTAAACCTTGCACATGTAAAACTCCAGCATGGAAGCTGATGTTTTTTTTATACTTCCAGGGTGTAAACTAAAGCCAATTTAAACAATGAACTTCACCTTGGGCTGCCCCCCTGCCCGTGGCACCTTCACAGGGATTTGTGAGGCTTGGCAGAGAGCACTTTCTTCTCCTTGGTCTGGGCACCACGGCCTCCAAGGTGACCTCAGCACCTGTGCCTGTGTGTAATGCTAAGGCAATCCTCACAAGGACAGCTTGACTCCTCACCCCCTGCTAGCTGCGGGTCTACACACAGCATTAATCAGCCTGCTGCATCTGCAGCTGAGGTGAGCTGGTGCTTTGGTCAAATCATGACACAATTATTGCTCCAGCCACGCCGCCCAGAGGGTCAGAGCTGTCCTCCAGAGATGCTGAGCTCTGAAATCCACACGGAGCTGACATCCCTCCTCTGATCTCTCTGCTGCTCTACCAAAGACCTTGTGCAGGATATTTTACATTAAAACACAGATGGTTTCCTATCCAATTGGCTTGCATTCTCATTTGAGTTAAAAGCCATCACTAACCACTCTTGGAGCGCTGCTCATAAGCACAAACTGAATTCACACTGCAGGGACACAAAATAAAACCCAAGATGGTGGGGTCTTGCTATTAAAAGGTAAGAAGCATGATCTGAAACCCCCTAGCTCTGTAAACTACCTGTGAATCCAGAAACGGGAATTTTTCAATGCCTACATGTACGTATGTACATGAGACACCTTTTTTTTTTTCCTTCTGAAGAGCTCTGGAGTGTGTTTGAAAGCTAAAAAATCAGGAGGAAAATGTTCATCAAACATGGTGGTGTACCTTTAGCTGAAGTACACAGATCTTGGCTAAGTGGAGTTGTCAGCATCAAGATTGGGTGGCTTGTCATTCAAACCATGAAGGGACTGAAGATATTAAAGAGCTGTTGCATTTGAATGATGCATTGTTGCACCAGACAAAACACAGTTACACCACATATTGGAATAACTTGCCTTTAATGGGACAAGGTTGTTGGAAAGGAAACCTGTCATTTAATTAACAGACAACTTACTTTTTCTCTGCTTATCTGAATTCAACCAAACCAAAAGTCCGTAGCCTTGTGGAAGTTGGGGGGATTATTCTTAGATACAAACTTAGGCACATATTTAAATACAAAATACAGACAGGTGGGCACGGATGTACCCTGACTCTGGAGCTGCCAACTGCAGCAAGTGCAAACAGGTCTGACAAAGAATGCTGGGCAGAGAGATAAATAACAATCCATAAAGCAGCCTTCATCCCTCACTTGGACAATGCCAAATGAAAGCTAGAAACTGGTTACCAAAACAGAAAATCTGACAGGCCATTAAAATACACTTATATAGTTTTCCAAGCCCTTATAGATGTTATCTGAACAGGCAGATTAGTCACAGATGCTATCTGTGCTTTCTCATAGTAAGTATTCTTTCTAAACAGACAAAAATTTGTAAGGAAGATTAGAAACACAAGATTCCCACAGAAGCTGTGTCTTCAGGGAAGCCACATTCTGTTACTGCAGAGTTTGTGCTGCCCACTCAACACCTGACCTGGCATGGTTGTACTAGTGAGGCAGGTTGCAGTGGCCAAAAAACCCAACAAAAACCCCCCAACACATCAAAGAGCTGCACTGACCTCTCTCTTGAGCCTTGGGGCTTAACTCTTCTTCTTTTTCTTCTTCATCACTGCTAGAGCTCTCTGTTTTCCCTTTCATTTGCTCCAGCTGGTCCAAGTTAACCCGTCCAACCAGCTCAAAATTACGACTCACCTTTGAAAGAAACATTTCTGTTAGCACTCAGCACAATCACCAACCAGCCAGAAAAATGGCCACAAATGCAAAATAAAACCTAGTACACCCCAAAGCCTGCCCAGCTCGAGCTAACACGCAGTCCCCATAATCAAATTAACACTCATTTATTTCCAGTGGAAGTGATTCTTCCACTGCTGTTCATTCTGCATTTCTCATTTCTGTTTTTTGGAAATTAATGAGATTCGGTAAACCCCCTTCACTTCTTCATCCAAGAAATGTAAAACATCGAGCCGTATCCTCATTTTTATGGCATTATTCAACTGCTGTGATCAAACACTGCTACCACACATCCACGCTGAAGGGAAACTCTCTGTGACGGGTTCATTCAGCTTTATTCATGAAAGGATGGTTCTTTTTTCCACTAAGCACATGGCTGCTGTGTGGCATATACACTCTCACTCATTAATAACAGATTAATTTTCATTACGCCGGGCTGCAAAGTGCTTTGCAAACTGATACACAGACTATAATGGGAACACTTCACCCAGCAGTCAAATTCAGCTAACCCTGGGGTGAAATGCACCAGATACTTAATAGCTCACAGCAGCAGTATGAAAGGAGCAGCTCAGGGCACAGAAGTCAGGAACTGCTCCACATCCAACAGGAACAGCGGAGCAGCAGCCCAGATTTACAGTGGAGGCGGAGAGCGTGGAGCATGACCAGGACACTGAGGCTAATACTTGCTGGATGACAAGCGCCCTCTGAGCTCATTGATCGCTGCTGGGAAGGGTTTTGGACTCATCTTTCATGCAGAGAGACAGCCCTCCAGCAGCACAGGCACTGAGCCACGCGGGCAGAGAGGATGGAGACAGAGCAGCGAGTGCAGTACAATGCGTCCTGCAAAGAGGATACTCCATTCCTGAATGGAATATCAACACCCACTGCCTGCTTTTTACCCCTCTGTGGGAAAGGAAATGTGAATGATCCCAAGAAGGATGCGAAGCAGGCTGTGGGATACATACAAATAGCAAGGTATCCTGAATGTAGAGGGGTGAAGATTCTTAGTGCCGGGTTACAGACAGTTGCGGTGAGATTCTCTAACTTAACACATCATCCACAGAGGTTTAAACAAACGACCACATGCAAGGCACTTGGCTCAACTAAGATCATGTAAAGGAAGTCTTCCTAGGGTGCAATATATAACCTGGGTAGTATCTGAGCCCAGAACTTAAGACATAAATTGGAGAGGTATAATCTACCCACAAATAAAGGGGAAGCGATGCCCTAAACTACCAGGACCACCACTGCAGGTCCAGATCAGAAGGGAGAGCTAAGTAAAGGGAATAATCTTCCCAGCCTGATGCACTGTGTCAAAAAAACCCAAGCAACAGTTCCTCCTGGATACACCCGGCACGTTGCTGTGATGACCAGGAGCTGTGGAACTCCTTCTGTACCATTTGAACTGCAGAAGGCTCTCCAGGAGTAATAAAGATGGCAGAGGAGCCTAGCATGCCAACATAAATTAACAAAGTTTGGTTTTATAAGATGGCCAAATATTTTTCGAGCATGAAAAGTGGGGTTTTTTGTGTGTGTGTTTTTTTGTTTTTTGGTGTTGTGCTTTTTTTTTTTCCTAGGACTTCTGCTGCTAATACCTTGCATATATATTTGGCTTTAAGGAAAAGTCATTCAGTCAATGAAGCTTTTAGTGAGGACCTTGGGCAGCTAAGCTCCAACAGGTGAAGGCATATAGCTGCCTCCCCTGGAAACCTGCCAAGGAAGCACTCTAGGAAATATTCCAAAACACATCTCAGTTCTAGAACTTAAACGTTTCTCAGCTACAGAAATTCAAAGTTAACAGTCTGTGGAAAGCCTTTAATGACTTCTCAAAGGCTGGACCTGGTATGCACTCAGGTAATCCACAAAAACCAACGCAGTCCTAACTGAGGACCTGGTTAGACTTGCAGTTTATCTTTCCCTTGTTAAATGTAAACGGGGATGTATGGATGTCTTTGTCATTAAAATATGCGCGGCATGTCAGGCTGCTGAAGTTACCAGAGCAATCCTGTGCTTGGAATCTCCTGCCTTTTACAGGGGCTGAATCACACTGCCTTGGTATTGTTCCACGACCCATACCCCAACCCCCCTTTAAATAAACTCAGCATACACAGGAGCCTTTTCCAAATAATCACACTCTGCATGCAGCAGTTTGCCAATTCTATCAATCTGAGATGCTTCAGAAACAACTATTTTTCCGTTTCTGAAGAAAAAAAAAAAAGAAAAGAAAAATGAGAAAGGGAAGTGCAACATGGGATTAGTTTTCGGATTTGGGGAGGGAGAGGAAAAAAATAACCCCGGTGTCAAATTGGCTAGTCAGGCATGCAAATAAACCAATCCAGTATTTGTAAAGACTAGATTGCCACAAATTAAAACTAATTGGGTCCTACCTTGTGCTCATCTCGAAGGTGAGCATCCAGCTCCTCTGTGTGTTTGGTCTCATAGTAGCAGAGTTGGCATTTGTAAGGTTTCAGTTCATTGTGCTTCTCTATGTGCTGCTGCAAGCTCTCGTCACTGGAGCAGGTAAAGGTACACTTGTCACAGCGGAACACGACTCCCTGCAGATACTTGGACAGCTTGGAACGGCAGACCTCAATGGGAACGACCCTCTCCTCTGTGGGGACAGCACAACATTCACTTAATGACACCAGGAAAACAATCCTCCCTGACAGGGCAGGGTTAATCTCCAAAAGCTACAAACGCAGGTGCCTGGCGACTGGGTGAAGAGGATGGCAATGGAAGGTTTTGGGATGAGTGAGACTCCATCTATGAGTCAGAGGAGCAGGGCCTAGGAACACAAAACCAGCCCATAAATCAGCCAAGGGCAAAAAGTGTGTTTTGTTCAGTGCTTGACAGCAGCTGGGAACTGCTTCTAGGGAAGTAATAAACAGGGGAGCTGCAGGGTGTGCTTCCCCAAGCATCACACGCTGCTGGTTCTGCATAAATTGGAGCTGGTGTCCTCACCATCACACCCAAACCTGCCCTCTGGGGACTGAGAAGGTGAGCAAGGCAGCACCTCTCCCTGGAAAAAAGCTGTGCAAGTTCAGCCAGCAGCAGAAAACTTCCCGACCTACCCAGAGCTTTCAGAAAGCTCTGCATGCATGATGTACTGAAAATGCTCTTGCTGAGTTTTTAAACTCTGCACTCCCTCTAACAAAGCAGTGATGTTTAACAGAGCAGCAATTAATTTCGGCCATTTGACACAGCCAGAATCCGATGTGCCTCAACACTCATCCACTGTGGTTCCCTCCACGCTGTGCACACAAGAGAAACCCCAAATCTGACCGTTCAGCTGAGGGTCACCAGCAGATCCTCATTAGGGCTTTTGTTACCCAAACTGGCATTTTGAGCTTGAACACTTGAAACTTAGCACTGCTCCTCCTTATGGGCTGCATACTAAAGGAGAGTTTTGATCCTCCTCAGCCAGGCTCATCCCCAACGACAGGAGAAAAAAAAAAAAAAAAAAAAAAGGCCTGAATCTCTTATGGTAGACATGAAGGCTGAAGGAATGTGAGACGTGGCAGTGCACACATGGATCTGAGCCAACGGGCCCTTTCTTCTAGTGAGGAGGGTAAAATTACATCCAAAGACAACTACAGAAACACACACTCCCTTTACAGTAAGACTTTTTCTCTGCAGCTCAACAAAATATTCCATCCTGCTCAGCTTCTCCCTGAGCACAAAACTTATCTCATAACTTCCTCTTTTTGAAGTTTTCGCCAAAGCTATGCCTTAACCAAAAAACCAAAACAAAAAAAAACCCCACAAAACCCCCCCAAACAAACAAACAAAAAAAACACACACAAAAAAAACCAACAAAAAAAAACCCAACAAAAAAACCCAAACAAACAAAAAAAACCACCCAAAGACTTGTGATTCTTTCCTACACCAACAACAGATTCTCTCACTATAAAGAAACCAAATAGTGGCCATTCAGAATGAAAACAGGGGAGGAGAGAATAGGGTTTTTAGACACTGCAGAATTTTAAGTCGTGCTGCTGAGATCACTAGAAAAACTTTTTAGAAGGTTGTTGCAGCTGCTTGCTTTTGGAGTCTCAGAAGTAAGTGACACAGCCAGCTTCAGAAGTGGAAAAGCCAAGTGAAGTTTTCAAGAATAGAAATACTAATTAAAATATTTTAACATTCACTTTTCTTCTAACACCTGGCACAGATTTAAAAAGCTAAAACATGCAATGGTATAAAACTTTAAATCTACTGGTCTGGAGTAAGGCAGCACTCTCTTCTTCACATGAACAAAACCTATTACCTCACAACCATACACAGAGCTCCCAAATCAAAGGCAACACAGTAAGAGAAGAGCAAAATCGACACAAATATCAACTCTAGATTGAAAGATTTCAATTTCAGGAAATTATTTACAGCTTTTACATGATGTATTCCTGTTAGTGAGCTTCCTCCAAGCTATGATTTCGGAACTTGCAGGGCTGCCTGGACCTGGAATGTTACATTTCTTAAGGTGATGCCCTCACCTCCAGATTGCCCCTGCAAAGCCCTGATTATTTAACTACTCTTTTAGAATGCACTTATCGTGTCTGGATAACCAACAAAACTACAGCAAACCATGAAGCCCCATACAAAAATTGAAAAACTTCTTTACCCCCAAGGCTTCTTCAGAGCTCATCAATGTCTAACCAAAGACTATTGTAGACACCTCACAAAAAGATGTCCTGACTTGTGGAACAGTTTTGCAAGAGCAGTAATTAAAAAATTAACATCAAAATAAACACCTAACAAAAGCATCATCTTGTTTTAAGAAATCAAACCCTTCCACTAGACTGGAATATTCAGGGTAATTGTATCAGGGAATTAATTGAAAGGATATTAATGACTAGCTATTATCAGTACTATAAGTCAAAGCAGACGTACATTTTTTTGCTCAAGGCACAAGAGAGCTCAAGACTCTATTAGTCCTGAGTTGTAAGGAGAAATCTTTGTTCAGCAACACACCAAAGCATATATAAATAACTTCCTTCTCTCAAAGGTAAACCAAAAAAAAGCAGCCCTACTATCTAGACACAGACCAATTACTTGGTCATCTTGGGTTTTGAAAATATACATTTTTGCCTGGAAATCCAAACTCCACTCACAGAACAAGTAGCATTTGCATTCCAGTAGCCAAAAGCAAGCATTGCACAAGGGTTCTCCGTGTATCAGTGAAGTTGTATGTACCATGGAAAATGCCAGAAAAAAGCATGTGCAAGGAATTAGGATCTGTAGCAAGGAAGCCTTTGGGGAGGTAGGTAAATCTGAAAATTCATCTTAAAGGTTACTATTCAAAACATATGGGTCTTATGAAAATCACTAGTTCTCTAACGGAAGGATAAGGAAGAAAAATGCCCAAGGATTTAAAAGTAAGGCCAACAGTGAATTTGGTATGTTGCATTCAGCCCTGGAAAAAACACCAATATACTTCAAAATGCATGAGGGGAATGCTACTGGAAAGGATAATATCAGGAGAAAAGGTGGCCAGGCATTGGAAGGGGCTGCCCAGGGAGGCGTGGGAGTCTCCATCCTTGGAGGCATCCAAGGAACACCTGGAGGTAGCATTCAGTGCTCTGGACTGGGGACAAGGTGGGGATTGGTCACAGGTTGGACTTAGACCACAGATGGTCTCAGAACTCTTTTCCAACCTAATTGATTCTGTGACACACTAAAATTGTATTGTCCAGCATAAATTAAAGGCTAACATGCTGCTGGATCAGGAATTCCCTGTTCTTCTTGCCTGTCATAAAGACCAAGAAGAACTAGAGAGCCAAACTTCTCCTCTCTGCCCTGCAGCAGCCTCTGGCTGTGTCAGCCCCCTGGGACAGGACACCTGTAATGAGTCTGTGCTCCATCTGTACCCACAGAAGGGAGGTTGAACTGCCCTGACACTGATCAGGGGCAGATGGTACATGAGAGAAGCTCTTGGAACCTCTCCTTCTTCATGGAAAGCAAATTTTTTGCCTTATTTTTTTTTTCTCTCCCTAGGCATTCAGGCTGCTAGCTGATATTACTTTAACCCTGTGAAATTCAGCCTCCATAGCCACTCATTAGGAGGCAAATATAGTCTCCATTTCAAGCACATGCTGTTTCACCAAGGATTAGGGGTGCAGCAACTTGGAAGTAATGTAAGAGTCATGCATCTGTAAACATGCCTTTTGCACAAAAGGAACATTAACTATGAGTGGATCGAATCCTTCACTCCTGATTTTACGTACTGCACCACCCCATCTACCTCAAAACTTATTTTCTTGGGCTGCAGCTCAGGGTTATGCCCTTGCTTTGCCAATGCAATGGTCATAAAACAGGAAGGCTATCTCAGACTACATTGACTATCCCTCAGCCTTTCGTTTAGTGCACGTTAAATCTTGTCAAAACCACCTGCTTCAGCTTCCACACAATTAAACACAACAGGAGAGGGGTGTTTTTTAGCTGGATATATGCAACAGAAATAACTCTACGAACCCTGGATATGTGATGTCAAGAAAAACTCTTTTGTGGCCTCTGAGACTCTTTAGCATCTATAATCCCATTTGCATTAAAACTTCTTTTACTCTGTTTTTTGCCTGCCAGCATAATGGTGCGTAGACCATTATGTCCTTTTGCCATAATGTTTGTTTCAGCAGCAAAAACTCTTTGAGGTTGGTTTGAGCAACTGAAGCAACTTCTGCAGAAGAAAAGATCCACAGTTTCACTCACCCAGGAGGTGACAACCTCCTTTCAAATGGGCAGCAACAGCTCTGTACAAGCCGTAGAGCTGCCTGAGCTCATGAAGTGCTCTTCCACCTCTGCAACTGGACATTCCCAATACCAAACCTATGCATGATGAAAAATACCTTGAAACCCATCCAGTTTCCCCTGTTTTAAAGGTCTGGCATTGTCTGCTGGAGCCCTGGCATGGCCAAAAGATGGAGCAAACCGGGCAAAATCTGACACAGCAACACCTTCGAAGTCAGGAAGTAAAAGCCAAAGCATCGGCCAAACCCTTAAAAGTAAATATGGCAGGGATGTAATGTGCTTTCTGAATCACTGACAGGTCATTTCCCCAGATGTTCCCTCAGACCAGCCCTGCTAGCAGAAAGAAATCTGAATTCTGCCAAGCTTACTGCACCGGTATAGGAAGGACTTGGAGCTACCAGCACTGAGAAGTGGTATGCTACAAGGAATCACGACAGCACTTGTCACACCAGAATCTCCTCCAGGAAAAAGATGGCATGCAAAACCTGTGTTTGCTCACCACCAGTACCCCACTGTGAAATTCTGCCCAACCTGCACACAGGCAGAGTGCCATCCCAACACATGGGTTTGGATTTCGGCAGCCAACAGACCATCCACAAGCATCAAGTGTGATAGCTGTGGGCAGGAATCCCAGCCCACAGAGCCCAAACTGCTGTCTCTTCTGAGCTAGCAAGCCCACAGTTAATAGATTATAGAAATCCCTAATCCCACTTTTAGCAGGCTCAAAAAAAAAAATTAAAAATTGAGAGATGTTGACAGAAAAGGAGTTTTACAGTAAAGCAACGAATTAGATAATTATTTTGTTCCTAAGAACACCAAGGAGAAAATACTCAAGGAATTCATCAAGGTATATTTTGAGGCCTCTGTGGTTGGCTGATAAACCTTTTAGGTAAGTTTACAGTAACAAGGCCTTTAATATAACAAGGACATGGGCAGGGCACAACTCTGGCCTAGATCAAAGTTGTGAATTAGGGCAACTCTTGCTGAACAGGTGTCTGATGGCTGCTCACCTCTCTTGAGGAAAAGTTTAAAAACTATCCCAAATATGCCCTATTTCAGCGCTGGCAAACTTCGAATTTCACAGGAAACAAATCAGATGCATCTTATAGAAATGAAACAAAGAAGACAACCAAGGGCTTGTGACTCCTTCAACATACTGGTCCTCGTGTAGAGAGAGAGGAAAAATTGATTGAAACCCATCTGAAATATTGAATGAAAGCAGGCCAGGGCCCTGTGCAGCACTCCCCAGACCAGACAGACACGGACACGGACGCTGTTACCTCTGTGCAGAACTATGTGGTCAATCATGTTGCGTTTGTATTTGGTGTGGTAGAGACAGAGAGGGCAGCGAAGGTCTTTGGGTCCTTCCTCGGGGACTGCCGAATGCCCAGCCTCCACGTGCATAGTAAAAGCAGATCTGTGAGAGAGGAAGGGAGACAGTGGGAGCAGTCAGGAGGTGTCACACAGCTCCATAAGGGATGTGTGGTGTAAAAAGGTGCAGATGCCACTCAGCCCTGTCCGCACGGCCCTGCAGAGGGGCTGCTCACATGAGCGACACATGAGCAGAGGAATCTGCAGGGCTCCTACCCCTCAAAGCAACAAACACTCATGGTGACAAGATATTCTGCTGCATGGGCTGCTCCATATGGTCACATTGCTATAGCTCAGATAGCAGAAGAATTCCCATCCTTCATGCTCATTATCTGTCTTCAGGCTGAAACGTCCAGTGCACTTTCTCCGGTGAAGGTTAAATTTTCAGCAAGTTGAACAAAAATCCGTCAACTGTTCTGGACTTCCAGAGGGGAGGACAAACTTATTTCAGGCAGAAAACATCCTTAACCATCTTGATTTAACCAGCTAAACTGTTTAGTTTGTGGGTACAAAAGGGGTTTGTATTCATAGTGAGTTTGGCACTGAGTGGTTTAACTTTCAAAGCATCAGCTGTAATGATCTGAAACCCCAAGACTTAGAATACTGTATTTATTAGTGGGGAAGAATGAATGAATACTTCACAGTACTTCTGAACCAAACATTTCATGCTGGCATTACACTGGCTGCATACTCAGAAGTTACAAGAGATACACATAACAGAAGATTAACTCTACATCCATCTAACCACAAGCCCAACTGTTGAAATCAGAGCTGTCTCTAAACTTGGGGCACTTGGTAATATTTTCCTAAAGCAATGCAAAAGCTAAAGGGCTTGACACATTGAACTAGAGTAAAAAGTGGCTTTGGATCCAATCCAGCAATCACTGAATTCTTCAGATATATTTCTATAAACTGCTGTCATACTTTTCATTTCTAGGGTGGCTTAAAGAGGGGATTGGTATGCTTTTGGGGTTTTTTTTTGCCTCCTTCTCCCCTTTTTTAAGGCAAAAAAACGCTGCCATGAACGTGTTTAAATTATTGTTGAATGACTTATTTCATAATACCAAGATGAAAGAAAATGGTACTTGCAAGACACAGATTGGACCTGTAAATTTCTAGTAGTATTTAAGACAGAGAGCAATCACGATTTTTAACATGGGATTTTAACATGGGAAGAGCAAAGGTGAATCAACAAAGGGTAGAGACATGTAACTAGAGTCTGTTCCCATATGGGTTCTTTCAGATTTGTGCTCAAAACTTCCTTCAACATTTCCTCCCCTTGATCCAGTCCTACTGTTTACTGTTACTCTTAACAAGTTTAAGACCTCAAATGTCAGCTGGGGGTGTAACGCTCAAGGGCCCAGCACATCAGGAGGAAATGATGAATTGCACAGGTGCTTTCTTCTCTTTTCCTACAGAAGAGCAGCTAAAACACACACACAAACACACAGGCCACTGAGCCTTTACATTTAAATAATTGGATTTTCTGAAATGTCTCTGTATGATATCAGATATGCTAGAGAATAGCATCTTTTTATCATTTAAGCTAGAAAGATTGGGGAGAAAATAAGATTACACAAGAAGGTGTAATCTTCAGTAAGGTGATATAAATTTCTCCGTCACCGCGGGACACTTGACTGTCCCACGTTTCATGCTGGTTGCAAGTGGAAATTACATTTTTTCTGCAGAGAAAATTTTCACACTTAAGGACAAAGGGATCATGAAATGATAGTTTTGATTCTCAGAGAATCTCAGAAAAGTAAGGAGGGGTGCAGCAGGACTGCTACCTTATACTTCCAAGATGTGGTGAAGGGACTGAGAAAGTCCCCTGGAAGAGCATCCTGAAGGACAAAGAAATCCACTGGATATTCTCCAAGTAGAAAATCCTAAAAGTGCAAGAACAGATTGACTCCATGTGCCAAAAGATGAGACTAGCCTGGCTGAACAGAGAGATTTGTCTGGAACTTGGGGAAAAAAAGGAGAGTTTATGACCTTTGCAAGAAGGATTGTGCCAAGCGGACAACAGCAATGTTGTGAACCTGTTGGCCTCAAGCTGCACCAGAGGACATTTAGATTGGATGTAAGGAAAAATTTCTTCCCAGAAAGGGATGGGAACAGGCTGCTCAGAGAAGTGGTTGAGTCACCACCCCTGGAGGGATTTAGAAGACGTGCAGATGTGTCACTAAAGTTTAATGTGAGGCTTGGCAGTGCTGGGTTAATGGTTAACTCGATGATCTTAAGGGTCTTTTCCATCCTGAAAAATTCTGTGACTCTGAAACCTACTGCAAGGACTCACTGTGCTTCTGTCTGCAGCAGATGGTACCGGCTGCTGCAGGAGAGAAGAAAATGGATTACATGGATGCTGCTGTGAGCTGGCATGGCATTTCCTATACCCCTCTCCCGGGTCAGCAGCAGCCATGTTCCTGTTAGCTACAGCCAGCTCTCAAAGACCTCAGAAATCTTTTCAAGTGCTAAAAAAAAAAAAACCAAAAACCCTTACAAGTTGAGTTCATCTGTTTTGCACAGTACTTACTTAAAGCCTGTATAAAAGGAACAATCTTTGCACTTGAAGAGCTTTTTCCCTCCGTGCTTGTCGCGGTAGTGGCGCCGGATGCTCTGTATGTAACCCGAGGAGAATTCACAAAATTCACAGTTAAGGATGGCTTCTGCTTTTTCCACTCCTGCAGCACTCCCAGAAAGTGGGATAGGGCTGATGTTGTTGTTGTTCCTGGCCAAGGCTGCAGACTGGTAGTGGTTCAACTGCTGCTGAACATCAGGGGGCTCCGAGTACGAAGAGTCTGCAGGGAAACAGAGAGAAGTTGTTATTCCAGGTGGATCAACAGATCTAAAAAAGGTTTGATGATGCCTGATCCAGAACCTACTGGCTTTTGGAGGGGGTTGATCAAGCTGTTGGTTATGAAACTAATCCTGCTTTCTGAAAGGATTAAGAGGTGCAGCACTTCTTAATCTAATTTAATGTGTATTCTACAATTTATAAGGCGAGCAATATAAATTATGCTTTTTTAGATCTGATTCGGGGAGGAAAGAAGTGACACACATTTAAATTAAACTAGTTTGAAAAGAAGCCTGATTTTAAGACACTTAATTTGTGAAGGCAAAACCCATTAATCATGCTGCCAAATGTTTTATGTGTTTGGCATATAAATCAGACCAGATCCTCTCAAATATCTCATGCCAGTTCACATGAGGTGAAGATCTGGCACAGGATATATGTAAATAATCTAGCTATACGGAAAAAAAAAATAAAAAAAAAATAAGAAAAATAAATGGATATCCTTCCCTACTCATGCTGATGATGTTATAAATTAAATCATCATTGGAAAAAAAAGATGTTTAATCATAAATTCCAATAAAGCAAACTTTCAAACCACTGTTTTTGCTACACTGAGAAAAGAGATCTCTAAAGACACATCCCTTCTACAAGCCAGCAGAACTCTGCCACACAGTTTTAATGGCAGGAGGAGCAGAGTCCAGAGATGTCTCAGTACTGAAACTGAAAGCTGTAATATGTTGGTTGGATACCCCAAAAAAGGAGTGTGGGGGGAGGGGGGGTGGTGTTGAACCTTTCCCAACACACTGCTTGAATGTGGAGGTTAGGAATTCATCTGCTTTGTTCTACATAACCCACAGCTGGCCATGAATGGCACAAATCAAAGCAGATGAATAAAGCACAGATGAATTTCAGTGCAATTTTCCTGAATAGAAGACAAAAGGCTCTTTTCCTAAGCTTTCTAGAAGGGGGGAAAAAAAGCAAGGAAGGAGGGGGAGGTGGGAGGGAAGTCAGGACACAAACTGTACCAGCCACCTCCTGCTTTGATGTGTACTTCATTTTCCAAAGCTGAATTCCCTAAGGCTAGATATATAAGAATTCCCTAAGAGACACACATCTGTGGGAACTCAACACCATCCATTCCAACCAATTAGTATGGGGAAACAAAAGGCAAACAGGCCTTTACAACACTGAGTGTGGGGACTTCTCCACCTGTCTTCAAAAGAGCAAAATGCTTGCTTTCTTTTCCCACTAACACAGGCGGGGGTTACACATGCCCCAGCAATGAGTAACAAATAAGGACAATTTAAAAAACCAATCCAAACCCCAAAACAAAACAGACACAGAAGGTAAATGTCTCCAGGCTCCCCTGGCTTCACCACCAGGTGTACATAGCAAAGAGAAAGGCAGAGACATTAAAAATTCTGGTAAAATTAATGAAATTTGGTTTTGTTTTTCTCATCCAAGCGCCATGAGCGGAGTGAGGCTGGATTACAACGCAGCATTTATCACCTCTTGCTTCCACCACCTCTACAGCACGTTTGTTCACCAGGAGGGATCCCAGTGAGCTCCACCTGTTTAAATGTCAAGGCTTTCCTTCCCTCGTGTTTGAAGCAGGCTCCCCACATCCTTTACTTTGGCACAGGACAGGCCTGAGGAACTGTAAACCCTCTGCAGAAGTCTCTTTTCTCTCAAAGGCAGCAACTGTGTGCTCACCCTCCTTTGGAACAGAACCTTGAGGGCTCGAGAGGGGATTTGCTGACCCACTTCTCTGAGCTACCACGTTCAGTGATTCTAAAAGCTCGAAACACAGTCAGACAGATCTCCCAGCAAGGGCAAGACAGCCCAAAAGGAAAGTTCATAGCATTTCAGACAGGTTGCTTGGTGGGTTTTTTTAATGTGTCCTAGTCAAATTACTTTAAGGGTATTGAAGTCTGCTTTGTGGCTTATTTGTTCTCCTCCTCAGGAAGAAAGGATCAAAAATTTCCACATCACCAGTGTTCCTGACCAAAGCCCCAGAAGTTAAGACAGCCCAGAGGCTAAGAAAGCTACAGGTTTAAAAACTATTCTTTTCAGGAGAAGGAAGTTCTGCTGTTGTCCACAAGATCTACTGTACTTCAGATGTTTTTACTCCTCCTATCATCTGGTGTCTATTATTCCAGCTTTAGAACTTTCCATCAGTTATTTACACAGCCCTGTGGAATCTGGTATGTGAAAACTGCAGAAGTAGATAGTTTCATGTCAATTCCCACACACAAAAACAAAACAAAACAAACGAAAACCACATCAAGTAGCTTTCCTTGTCATCAGGAATAGCAGAAGAAAATTGTACCTTTCACACAGGCCACCTCGCAGTTTCCAGTATATTGCTGCATTGCACTTTTAAAAGAGTAATAGTGTTTACAGGAATACAAAAAAGCCATCCAAATAGTTTCTCCAGTGAGTTGTACCCTTGAACAATGGTAGCATGCACAGCCTAGTGTACTCTTTGCATTTTCCCTTGCCAAATTCTTTCATTACACTTGCTGCAAGTGCAAGATTTAGCACTTCCTGAAGGAAAACACTCAGGATTAACACATGTGCATAGAACTGCTGTTGGTGTCTGAGAACCAGCTTTGCCAGACAGCTCTCCTGGCACGAAGGTGCAGCCAGGAACACCCTGGGTTGAGCCCAAAGCTGACTGAAGGCACGGGAAGTTTTCCACTGGGTTCACTGAGCCTCATCCCCATCGTGCCCACTCCCAAACCAGCAGAGGCAGCGGAACAGCCCCAGCTTGCCTCCAGAGATGCATTCTGGCACACAGCATAGAGCAAACTGCCAGCAAGTGACAAATAGTGGATGGGGGTGAGCTTTGGGGCATTTTTTTAAATTTATTTTTTCAAAAGAGGTGTCTTAGAGAAAGGTCGGGGGGGCAAATCCACACTCACGGAGCAGCAGCGCTGCTTTAAAAACTGCACTTTTCCTTGCTCTATTCCTGCTGGAAGAGTGGACTGATGTTCCAGACACATTTTGGAGGTGCTGCCCCAACAACAGGATGCCAGGCTGGAGAATGAAGGAGCAGAGCTTTTCCTTCAGAGCTGACCCAAAAACTGAGTCATGGCCCTACACAATGCGAGTTCCACCTCTTCTTTTTCCTGCACCCCCAAGCACAAAGGGCTGGGAGCACTCTGATAAAGTGTCAACAGCCTTGGCCTAGAGCGAGAAGAGGGTTTAGCCATCTATGTCTAAAAAAGTAAAAAAAAAGGCCCTAAAAGCCTACAAAGTCAGAAAGCAGAAAACATTTTAAATTAGCAAAGCGAAGGTTTAAGAAAATTTGTATTAAGCATGTGTAAAAACACAACAGCAGCGAATAAACACAAATGGAAGGGAAGTTAAGAAAAATTAAACACCAGGAAGTACCATTCACATTTTAGGAAAAAAAGGCGCTTTTTATTTTCACTAAATAGCCTTGAGGCAGCACAAGAAAATAAAGCACATTCATATATGCAGTGAAAGGGAAGAAAATGAACACTTAGCCCTGACTCATTTGAAACAATCAAACAAACAAAAAAAGCCCACACCCAAAACACTGAGATTCCTTTTTAAAAACTAATTGTATTCACAACAAATGGAAGGACTTCACTGCGCAACTCCAAAAACAATATAACAGCATAGGATGATCTGAGATAAAATGAAGGACACCTACAGTCATGTCAAGAGGCAAAAATTAACAGTGATTGCTACAGATAAAAATGGAAAGAAGAGCGGCAACGCCACAAATATTAATTTTAAGATTTCACATACTGCATCTACCTACAAAATTACCTGCACAGGACAAGTAACTAGGCCAACAAATAGTGCAACCCTTGTCAGCACCTATGGATCTAAAAGGTATTATCTTTCCTTAATATAGAAAAGTGTTCTTACACCCAAAATTCCAGCAGTTGAAAGGAAAGCAGGAGAAATGATTTATCAACACAGTTGTATCTAAATTACTGCTGCAGTCTGGTAAGAACACACAACCAAGTCTCACTGTGTCCCTCCACGGGAATTTCCAGAGCACCTAAAACACCAAAATGCCTGGTCAGATATTTAGGGGTTGTCACCCCTAAAACTTCATCCAGATTACAGTCTCAAAGACTGGGATAAATGAGTCTGCCAACAAATCTGGGAGTTACTATCTCAGCCAAAAGAGCAAGGCAACACAGTCATGAAAATTTAGCCTGATTCCCCTGCATACCCTGAGGTCACACACTGGGGAAAAAATGTACAAAGAAAACATACCATGAAAACCCACCACAGAAGCAAAATGAAATTCCAAGTTTCATTGGATCCTGTGTAGCACATAACATGTTTGAGATACCTCCACAAAAACAAAATTTGGGGATCCATCCAGGAGAAAAAAAAAAATCAGTTTCAGATCCTGAACTGAAAACATAAATTTACACAGAAATTCAGTGTTGTTTCAGTTGTTTGTAGGTATTTTCAGAGGTATCAATGAACACCACACACAGCAGCAAAACACTTCCACAAGACTCCTAAAACCCAACCACAACAGGCCAGAAATTCACCCAGACATGTGTAAGTAAGAGACACTGAGCAACAGCTGAGAAACAAGAGGGGAAAAGGACCGATTACAGAGAGGAAATTAAATCTGCTTCATCCTTTTAGGGTGGACAGAACCAGACATATGGAATATAAACACTTTCGTGCCTGTACAGTGATGGATAGGGGTGGAGGGAGGAACATTGCTCAGGAAAAACAGCTGTTGGAGTACACTGGAAAGTGAGGTAATTGAATTTACAGAATTTTAATAGCTGGGTAGCCCAAAGACCAGGAGGAGCCACGGGGCTCTATGCTCTCCTGGTATATTCACAGAGAAACATCAACCAGTCAAAAGAGACCAGCATGTGTAAGAACAGTGAAACTGGGGACAGAGATGTCTGGCTCATCAGATAAGAAAAAACCCAAAGGGAATGTATAAATAACAGAAAGTGCTTAGTAACGCCTTGTGAGGAAAACAAAGGAAATTAAATATTAATACCTAGGCCAAGGGTGTTCTGGATCTGTGAGGAAATGTTCTAGAGAGACTAAGAGGAAAATATTTGGAATGCTACTTAATTTTATCCAAATTCATTTATAAAGAGTAAATTTCTGTGAAGAATGACAGGAAAAAATCCAAGGATTTAAGAAAAGCAGCAGTTTCCTCTGGAGAGAAACAAATTTGTAAAACCAAGTAGAGATGCAGTGCTGCACCAAAGAACACCAACAAACAACATAAGGCCAATTGCTATTTTAAAACGCTTAAGATAAGCGTAAGGGTGGAATTTAGGAGATTTAGGAACACAATCCCTTCCAAAATTCAACAGGACTCGAAATCACCAGCTGACTGAGTGGCAGGATTGCACATAGCCATGAATGGCAACAGCTTGAAAAGTGGGAAGGTGGCGAAGCAGGGTGTCACACAAAGATTGTGAAGACTGCACACATTTGTTCACTTTATGCCACGCAGCACTGACCTGGAAGGAAGAGTATGTGGGAGGGTGAAATGTTCTGGCAATAAATTAAGCTGAGGGGAGGGGAAGGCTCAGAGAGATGCAACTAAACGTTCATGAAGAAGCTCAGGGAACCAGACAGTCCAAGTCTTGTTCACTGCATGTTTAAAAACAGACTGTGAGCCTAGTCCTTTACCTAAATTCTGATTTCTACTTAAGAACCTTTACATTGCCAGAATGTTATGAGAGAGATAACAGAAATAAGCTTTGTGTCCTCACTCGCACACTCCAAAAGAAAAAGAGCAAAGAGTAATCACAAAGTAAAGAAAATAAAGCCCTGGAATAAAATTGCCATTTAAGGGATTTATACACCACTACTACCCCACAAAAACAACAACAAGAAGCCCAAATCAAAACAACAAAAACAACAACCAACCAACTAAAAAAAAAACCAAATGAAACAAAAGCAAATCTTGTTGGTGGAATTTATTTCAGCATTATCTCTAAAGGCCACTTCTTGGATCATGCCAGACCAGCTTTTGTGAGAAAGATATTTCTAAGCCTCAGAAGGGAGCAACAAGAAAGGCACATGAACTATGCAATCTTGTTTATTCAGAAGAGGTGAGAGAAGCTATATCTGTATTTCTTTATAACTTTGAATTTCCTCTAAAGTTGTGTGCATACCATTACTCTGATTGGGACTGAGACAGGATAGAGGCTATGCAGCTTCCTGTGCTAATACCCAAGTAATTTCCAAGGGACATAAATTTCACCTATTATGAAGAAAACAATAAATAATTTTTATCATCTGAATCTCTTCCACAGAATGACTCTCACACTGCTGCCTGTACAAGAACTTTGGAGTTCCATAGTTGAGATCAAGAGTGGCTACAATAGTCTGTAAAACACAATGCATTTGAAAGCAGCAGGAACTAATTAAGATTTATGGAGGAGTAACATAATTGATGAAGTAAGTTATACCACAGTATTTCCATAAGAAGAAAAAGATCAGTCCAGGAGATACCCATGCCCCTCTGTTTCAGAGTATCCAGCACCACCAGGAATTCCTATTTGCATGAGCTTTCAAGGCAGGCACAACCCTGCTGGGCTGATGCTGTGATTAGGAAGGATCAGTTTTGTGCTCAGGAAATGCTTCACCACAACTTCTACCCATCCCTTGTTTTCATCTCTTCTCCCCACACCAATATTTCCTTCCTGGCCTTAACTCAAACTAACTTTCCTGTTCTTTAGGTGGCTTGGCCACTTACTGATCACATTTAGGCTGCACACAACCCTCTCATTATAAAGAGAATTAAATTCCATTGCCTAAATAAAGGATTGCACTTAAAACCAAGATTTTCTACTTGGCAAACACTGGGACCTCCATGAACTTACCTATTTCCATAAAACACATTAAAAAAAGTTTGTCTAGCTATTTCTTATTCTGTTGAACCAAATTCAAACTTCATAGATGGAAGTGCATTTACAGAAGAGGAGAACACAAACAGAACTGGAAATAGCTTTAGCAAGACACTGATTTACCCAGTCTGCTAAAAGGACTTACTGATAACATGCTCTTTTTGGAATTTACAAATGTACAAAGTTCTACTTCAACTGATTCTTCACTTGAGACAATAATCAATTTTTTTCGTTTTCATCAATAACCAAGTAATCCTCATGCTATTGTGTTCCATGATTTCCTTCTCATTTTTAAGGGCATTTCATCAGGTATTTTTTGCATTTCCTTCTCTATATGATCCTTTACATATTTGTATTAATACAAACACATTACAAACATTAATATAAACACATCCTTCTGTCACCTAAACACTCACTCTCCTCTAAGGCTTGAAATGAAGAGGAAAAAAAATAATCAATTTATCAAGCAATACATATTGGCACTCTGTTTTAGAACTGGCCCTGAAATTGCAGTAGCAGTATGTGGGTACCAAGGATTCTTTCTAAGCACAGAGCTCAGGAACCTGAACTTGTGTAATTTGTTCTGGAGACCTCCAGCACACACCTTGACATTATTTTTATTGCCAACAGAAAGTTCTTATCTCTGTCACCAGCTCTGAGCCCAGAACACTCCAGGCAGTGTTTTCAAGCACTTGTAGTAACAATGTTCCTTAAAGAAGAAATAAAACCAGCTACTTAAATGTCAGATCTTGGGCTGTCAACTATGATGATAACACACATCCATTTCAACAGAGCTAAAATGAGCAAAGAAGTTTTACCTCTCTGCCAAGCACCAAATCCCTCCAGCACGTTTTAAATCAATGGGATAAACTGGAGTCTCAGGTGACAGGGAGAATATCAGTGAGGCTGATAGAGAAGGCTGTGAATATATGGGAATGATAGTCTGCAGAAATGCCCTCTTGTACACCCTTGCTCAAGTCACACCCTGTACCCCTTCAGGCCAACAGCATCCTTTTAACTTTGTGTTGAGTGATCACAAATTCCCCAAACACACAAGAGATCAGCATCTACCACTTTGTCATCTATCCTGAACACAAAAACCAGAGCCAAAGGAAAGCAAAAACCTCAGGAAAACAAACAAAGAAAGAAATAAACCACAACAGGAGTCAGGATATGGTTCGTTCTTTTCACTGTGAGGTCTATCAGATAACTTCTTCCTGCTCAGAAGGAACCCAGGAGATGTTTCTTAATTTATTTCCTGATCTGCTCAAACATTTTGTCTTCTCCCAGCCCTAGGCAAGCCTTTCAGTGCCACAGCAATCCCACCACGACAGGGTGGCCAGCTCCATAGAAAGCTTACACCAACCTTCTCCCAGCTGCATGAGCTCCAGCCTGTGCCCTGTTCAATCTCGGCTTTGCCTTCGCCCATTCAGTTCAAGCACAAAAAGCAGCACCAGAGAAAAAGCACAATGAACAGCGAGCTGACACTCCCCTCAGCACAGCCAATGACATCTCCCTCTGTTCCACGGGCCACAAAACAGCTCCCAACATGCAGCAGGAAAAGGCCAGAAGCCAAACAGCTCTACCCCAGTGGAAGAGAGCTACAGAGAACAAGGTCATCCCCCCAGTGCCTCAGGAGCTCAGAACAGTGAGGAGTCTGTTCAGTGAAAATGGAGGTGAACAAGCCCTGTGCTTGTTCCACCAGTCCCTGCCAATCTGATGAAGGAGAAAAGTCCTATCTGATCCAGCATCTGATATTTAGCTTAACACTGATCACGAGGAGTAAGACACACCTAAGACACACCAACAATCACAACGGAGTTTTAAAAGCACTGTAAGGCAGTGTGGTCATTGTGGGAAGAAGAGACAGGCAAAGGCTGAGGGGAAAGGAGGAAATTGCTCTAGGTTAGAGAAAAAAAGGAACATGACTGTGGAAAATAAAAAAAAAAGCAGCCTGCAGGTAACAGAGGTTAATCTGACACTTGAGAGTGAGCATGAGGCATCACTCCTGTGGGGCACAGGAGCAGGGAAACAAGCAGAACAAGCAGACAGCTCTTTGCAGCCCAACTGTGACTACAAAAGCAGAGGCATCTCCTGTTCTGCAGTATGTAGATCACCATATTGCATCCTTAGCATGGATGCAATCCTTCCAACTCACCTGGCAATTAAAGCAATTAGGTGTTGAAGCTCTGCCTGAATTTGCCCTGTAGTCACTACTGGCTCTCTGCCCTTCCAGTCAAACTGCAGCTAAACAAAATGGTCTAAAACTTCAAAGGTGTATTTGTCCAAGCCCTTCCTCCCAAAACAAACCCCAAACCTAGAACTAAACGCATCTTGCTGCAATGCAATTTTTCTGGCTGTGAGGACTGACCAAAACACAAAGACACACAAGCAACAATAACAGAGAAACAGCACCAAATGGGTAGACATCATCTTAGGAACTTTCTGCCCTGACTGCAAGGTTAGAAAAATATCCCTTATCAAGAGTGACAGTGCACATGAATAAAAGTAAGCAAGTCAGCCACAATCCATGATATAGATATAAAAGACTCAACAACAACAAAAATCAGGAGAACCCAAAAATCAAGGTGGTATGTCAGACCATATGGAAAGCCTCCCTCTCTTCTGAAGGGTGGAAGGCAGAATCATGATTCACTGGCACCAAATTAGGGGATTTTCTTGAAATGGTACCTTGCTGCCCATACTTCTCCCCTCATCCTGGCAGTACCTGAAATTACTTTAGCAAAACCTGCCAAAGACCCTCTTCACCCTTCAGGAGGTCATCTCTGAGGCAGCACAGAAGAAGACACACAGTCTGATTATGCACTATCTACTTTGAAAAAGTGTACAGAAATGGGAAGGGATGTACAGTTCTAGAACAACAGTCCAAGAAACAAGACTTAATCAAGCGGTTTTGTGCCCAGCCTAACTCTGGCAAAGCAAGCAGATGTATTTATATACCAGTCTCTAGATGAGGCAAAGTTATTTTCCACTGGCAAAGGCTAAAGTTCAGGGAAAAAAACTGGAACAGGGCACTGGATGTTTTACGTAGCAGTTTTCAATGCATTTGCTGCTGCAAGTAATTAAATTTAATGAAGATGTTGACATACCGTGTACTGGGAGACTCAAGAAATCTTTCTAGTTCTGACCTTACATGTGTTTTGTGATGTGTACTGGTATTAATGATAGATCCTATTTGGTTTGCACAACAGTGAAAAGCATAATTATTGAGCTTGGAGAGCACACAAAAAGTGTGGTGCTTTGTGTAGATCAAGAACTGGTGGCTAGTAAAAAGAAATGGTCATAAACCACAGCAGCATGACTAAGGAGACATTAGAAACCACATCCAGGTCTGTTTAGCCTTGCACTTTGCTGTTTTATTTTGACAAATCAATATTCTTAAACACTAAAATTTTAAAAAGCTGTAATTTTGAATTACTGCATGCAGTCATGATACAAGCAAATTTATGAGGCTCCAAATCTGCCAGCCATATGAATAAAGTGCAGTGCTTTGCTCTACCACATGATTAGGCCACAGGAGTTATTTTCAAAAAATAAAGGGCTACTCCAAAAATCAGTAACAGCAGCCAGGGCAATTTAGGGCAGGTATTTCACATGCTCTCAAGAAGCCTTTGCTGTGGCTGAAGTCATAATGTGAAACCATTTATCAATCTGTTGAGTCCCTCTGCTTTACAGACTTTATGACAAGGGGCTGAGCTTGTGTGTCTCTCCAGCTTGTGAGAGGAGGGCAGATCACCACCTCCACAGCCCCTGAACACAAACACACATTTATAACACCATTCACTCCTGCTGCTGTTCGTGTTTTCTCCAATTCAGCCGCACAATTTTTGTGTCTCTGCCTTGCCTGCAGCTATTTCTTATGGAAAGAGATGGGAGCATTCCAACGTGATGCCTTTGCAATGCAGATTTTGGAATTCCATTGCCTTGCCCTCAACAGGAGCAGAACTGGGAGCACTTACCTGTGACACAAAGAGCCCCCACAAGATGACACCACCAACAAAAAAAACCCAAAAACCGTTCTGGCCAGAGATTAACATAAATGCGAGCTCTTATTCTCACAAAGGCTGAAAGAACATGGAAGCAGATCTTGTGAGAAGATTCATCCAGTCCTCCTATCAGCTTGCAGTATTTCAATTTACAATTAGATTTTGCTGCTCAAGTTCTCAAAACTGTTAAGGACATTTTAGAGTAAATGGAAAGTAAGTAAATTTAAACAAACAAGCAAAACACTCATGCAAATATATAGAAAATCCCCACCATTTCCTTCTTGGAAGAAAAGAAATACCTTTGAACTATCAGGAGAGCAAAAGAACATTTTACCACAATGGCAACCTCATAGTGTCAACAAGAGCTGGACACTACAAACCATTCAGTGCCCCAATGCTATGAAAACCAGAAAAATAGCACTTATGACCCATATTTCCTGGAGGATTTTTTGTGCCTGTTTGTAAGAACACCCACAAACCAAAATATAATCATTCCACACCCCCCAAAAAAACCCATAGAGTGCGTTACTTCTGGTGAGAAGAGCTCACAGTGAAAACAGGTTCTTAATATATTAAAATATTGCCCAGCAGGCAAAGAGGGGTATGATAAAAAAGACAGGATCTTTGAATGATGTATCTGCAAAAAAGCCTTCTCTAATGGCTCATCAAGAGTCACACCATCACCTTCTTACACTACTGCCCTGAGAGAAGCACACAGACTCTGAATGATTGTTATTAATTGGACTGAAGGGGCTGTTATGCTTTCTAAAGACAGCTGTCTCCAGAATTACAGTTGGGAAGGATAAATGTACCCAAAATATTCAGCACCTACTCCACTTTAGCTTCAGTTCCACGAAAAGTCTATGAGGCACCCCAAAACACCTCTGAGATGTGCAGCTGAGTATTTCAGGTAAGTCTGCTGCTACCAACACAGAACTGAAAGGGCTGAGTCACAGGAATCCAGATAAATTCACCTCTTTTAATGAATGGATGGATCTAAGAGAACAAAAGAAATGTTCTAAGAAAGGCCCGTCAGGGAACGATTTTTGCAGGGAAAAGAAGCATAGCAGAAGTTCCACTGGGTTGCTGTCCCAGAGCAGCTCTATTCAGACGTGCACTTTGCCATTACATCCCAGTCCCCTTCTCCCTCTTCCACATTTTTAGCACAACAACCGACAAGATGAGTTCTGTCAGCTCCTCAAATCTCCCCAGGTCACCCTGCTGTATTTCCTACTCCACAATATTCATTCACAGGCAGAAACAGCTCCTTTCTGCAACCATTTCAATTACACAAGCCTGCTGCACACCTACCAACCTACAAAACAAGCTCCCCAACGATGTGATGCAGACTTTTGTCTGCCTTTCACCCCAGCCCAGGTTCAGTGCTGCATCCCTGGTGAATTAGCTTTTATCAAGGTTCACACTGGAGGTCATTGATATACACCAACAGTCAAAATCCAGCTACTCTACATCATGTGAGCTCTTCCTAATATTCCAGCTGGATACAACAGTGCCTGAATTTCCTATTATTGGGACCAGTATTTCATCTAGTCTTGCACTCATAGGTCTGGGCCACAGAGGCAATGATTTATTGCCTTCTAAAAAACAAAAAAACATGCAATGCCCTAAGAGCAGCCACCATTAACCTGACCTGCAGCCAACTGTACAATGTGAAAAAATTACTTATAGCAGGTTATTCCTTCCCCAAGAAAATGCTAACACTATTATTGTAACACCTGTACTTGTCCGACCAGCTCCCCAGTGGGTGGCTTCTATTATTGTCAAAGTGACTTAACCATTAACCCCATTTAAAGATGATCTAGCTAATTGGGACAAATTTGGCCTTGGTCTCAGGCTGTACTATAGATCTAGGTAACAAAGTCAACCCAATGAAATGCTGTTGCTAACAGAATCATCGTTTTAACTATTTTGATGAAAAGTTCTTAAAGGCTAAAAAATTATCCTCTACAGGATACAGCAGGCATTCTGAATTTTAACTCCACTAATCAAGAGTTTGAGCTCCTGGGTTAAGCAAAATTTTAAAAAAAAGCAACTGAACCATCCTTCCCAAAACTGAGTATTGTCCTTCTGTATCTCTCCACACACCACTTACAAAAGACTGCTAACACACAGGAAAGGCTAGGACAGACACTGAAAACTATCCTCCACTTCTTACGTCAGTAATGGAACACTTTATTTTTAAAGCAGAAAAAAAACGAGCAGTAGAACACATCTCAAGATACACTCAGCTTGTTGGATTAGCTTAAGCTAGCATTAGCAAAAAAACTCAGTAGTTGCACTGTTCCAGACAGCCCATAGACAAAAGGTTGTCTGGGAGCAGCTGGTCAAAATCTCTTGTTAAAATTCTGATTCTGACCCAAAAACTGACTTGCTAAATCACAAAAATACTTTGTTGCCTTTTTTCCCCCCTTCAGTGAAGTATTTCTATGCAGATTATTTACTTCTTTCAATTCCTTTCAGCCATTTTCTGGACTTTTCTTTCACTCTTTCTCATTTCACTTTTGGGTGTTTTTTTGTTTTGTTTTGTTTTTTGGGTTTTTTGTTTGGTTGGTTTTTGTTTGTTTGGGTTTTTTGTTTGGTTTCTTTCGTGGTTTTTTGTTTGTTTGTTTTCTTTCTGGTGAGAAAGAAAAGGAAGGTAGAAAACCAAAAATGCTACAAAATGATTACTGATAATATTTACCTCTCATCCTTAGTTCACCAGTATCCCAAGCAAAACAGCAAACAACAAAATTCCTGCTGTTTAGCAGCTAGAACCACTCAAGCTTCTGGGGAAAAAAAGTATTTTCCCCTCTTCTAACACAGCTTCCATACATTCCAGTTCTTTGAACATCTGCAAATATTCTCCTTCCATGTCAATGAAATTCATCCAGGAATTAAGTTTGGGGTTTCTTTTTCCCAACGAAGAGCTCTTCTCCTAACTGGTAGGAAGTGACACCAAAAGACGCCTCATAAGCTATTATTTAAAAAGCCTTTAAGCTTACTGTGATGCCCCACACCTCCTCTTCTGTTTCTCTGTTTAAACAGTGTCCCTCCCTCTGCTGCTTTCCAAGAGTCCTCTACACACCCCCCAGCACAAGGGGATTAACAGCTTTCAAAAGAAGCATTGAAAAGGAAACAGTGCTCAGGTTCTCCTTCCTGCAGCTAAATATCTGAAGTTACTTTTGGTGTCCTCTGTACAACAGAAAACAACAACAATATTTACTCTTCCTACTATTAAAAGTTCATATTTTAAGTTTAATCATGTGGTTTCATCAAAATGGTCTGCTCATGAGATTAGATATTAGGAAAATAATCGTTCCCTGTGAGGATGGTGAGGCCCTGGCAGAGGTTTCCCAGAGAAGCTGTAGCTGCCCCATCCCTGGAAGAGTCCAAACTGAGGTTGGACAGGGCTTGGAGCAACCAGGGATAGTGGAAGCTGTCCCTGCCCATGGCAGAGAGGTGAAAGGAGATGATCATCAAGGTTCCCATTCCAACCCAAACCACTCTATGATTCTATAGATATAAAGGAAAATCAGGAGCATGGATGGAATCTGAAGATCCTTTCACTTTCCCACTGGCTATGAATAGAAGTTACGAGTCTGAAATATTTTCTAGAATGTAAATCTCTGCTAGCAAAGCCAGCACTGGCATGTTCCAAAGTCAGCTGGAGCAGTGAGGGAACAAATTAATGTAGTATGAACTGGTGAGGACCTAAAGCAGATCACTCCCTACAACACCACGTTTACTCTTGGTTTTGATGCAACTTCTGGTTTCCTCTTTATGACCAAATGAAGATGCTTTTGGTGCAAAGCTGCCTGCTGCAATTTGGCTCGCAATAAAAATATTAAGTGGCACCTTAGACAATTAAATTCTCGCTCTGAGGCACCTCTTACCATTAGAGTCCTCCACTTCTTCAGCAGGAGTGTGGTTCTTGGAGGTGTGGTGGGCGTGTGAGGCTGCAAGGTTGACAATGCGGGGTCTTGGTAGTGTCAGTGCTTTCCCATGCACTTTCAAGGAGTGCTCTTTCAGCTGGCTGATTGTCATGGTGGAAAATGAGCAGGAGGAACATTTGTAGGCATGTTCACCTGGGTGAGCGAAATACAGGCAAGTCATCAGCTCACAACAGAAACAAAATGGGGCCTTCACACTTCTCTTACTGAACTTGGCAGTAAAATTCCCATGGACTCTTCAGCGAAAGACTGATCCCAAAGGAAACAAGCTGTGCATGTCTCCTTGTTGGGGCAGTCTGGAGCCTGTGGGTGTAGACACCTGCTTTGGACCAAAGTGTCACTTTCTGGCAACTGCAGATCCTTGCACAGCGGCTGATGTCAAGAAAAACAGAGACCAGACTTTCAGCATGCCTGTGTTGCATGGTATGGAAAGAAAACAGACTCTGGGATGAAAATGGAGTAACTTTACCACAGCACTTCCAAATTTGTTTGGGAGCACAGGAGCTAGAGATGGTGAAGTTGTTTGTTTCTGCATGCAGCACATCCAGCGTCATTATTAATGAAGCAAGAAGGACACTACAAAACTCTAATAAAGGGCCCTCCACAAACAAAAAAAGAAAGAAAAGAAAATTTAAAAAAATGCGTGTGGTGTAATTGCATTTGGGAAGGGTTACAGTTTTCCTCATGTAAAACCTGCCATTAGGCAGCATCAGTCTTCACAGAAGTGGCAATCAAGTCAAGGCTGGTGAACATGGCAATGCCAATTACAAAAGGGTGTATTATCTACCAGGCTGTGTGGAAGTGTGTTATGAAAAAGCACTAAAAGAAGTGAAAGAACAGAAGTAATGCACAGTAGTGGATTTAATTTTGAACACATTCCAAGCCGTAGAGACAGCAAACAAGGAGAAACAAATCCTGATACAAGATTTGTTTTGCACGGAGGCATGAAGGCAATTGGAACACAAAGTGAAACTGTCCCAACACAAACAATGTGATATTATATACAGGTGCCAAGTTATTGTTTTGAAAGTGCCACTTCCATGTACAAGAGTAACACTGGCCACATATGAATTGTACATAAAGTGCCAAAACTAATACAGGAACGAAATATTCATGAACAGTAACAGAAGAACAAGAGTTCTGGTAATGGATGAAGCAGAAGATGTTTTCCATTTCTTGACAAATCCAGCAAAGAAGGTTCTCAAGCAGCACTGCTTCCCACACCAGAAATAAGTGAACCAAAAGAGAATGTCAAAACACACGTGTTGCAGTCATTCAGAGCAAACACACCCAAAAGGATTAAAAGCCATCCTCCACAAAACTCCCACCCCTGTCTTCCAGAAAAACCATGCTAGTCATCAGGACAAAATACAAACTCTTAAACACCCTTTTTTGGTGTATCTGAAAAAGAACAGATCACTCAAAGAGTCTGAAGTGGTTAAACAAAAAACTGCCCTGCGTGTTCTTTCAAGTGACATTCCTCACCTGTGCATTGCATGAGTTACATATTTCCTTTTTACAAACAGAAATACAACATTTCTTGAGTAGCACGCACAACGAGTTGCTCAATGGGACACAATAATTTAAGGACAAAAGATATTCCAAGGTTACAAGATACAAGTGGGATACAGATATAGACCTTCATGACTTTATCAGTGTAAGAGATTCCTGGATGACAACGTGCACCAACCAACTCTTAACTTAAAAGCACCACAGGACATTAAAGCAAATTAAGGATGATTACATACCAAGCAGCCTAGACACACTAATAAATATGCCCACTATTCATTTCCAATGGACATCAGAACGTGAAAGGATGTATCTTATTGCAGAGGAAAAGCTACAGTTTGGCCCAACAGAAGTCTTCTGCACTTTTTTTTGACTGCTAGTTTTGCGTCTCACAAAGTGATCACATTAATACACAAACAAATAAATAAATGTAAGCATTTATGTAGTGGGTCTCAACACTTGATATGTACTCAAAGCACTATGTTCCAGATTACACAGAAACTGAACAGGCCCAATGCTCTTATCTTACAATCACCTATTTCTGCATTTCCAGAGTAATTGCTGATTAAGAAATTGGTAACAAGGATTCCTCAAAAACACAAGCAAAAAAAAACTAAACCAAACCAAACCAACCAACCAACCAAAAAAAAAAAACAAAACAAAAACAAAAACAAAACAAAACAAAAAAAAAAAAAAAAAACAAAAAAAACAGGTCAAAAAGTTCAGATGAAAACAACAGAGAGCCCGTTTAGAGAAACTGTAAACTGTTTTGCTCCATGCCAAAAGAGATAGCACACACTGGATGAAAAACAAACGCCAGAAACACTGGTACCAGCTGTCACACAAGAACGGATTTTGTAATTCACTGAATTTTGATCCATACTCAGAAAATGAGGTAGAGAGGCAGACTGAGTAAAACACCTCAGGAATCAGGATTTTACGGACTTTTAAAGATCTCCAGGAGACTTCAGGAAAAATTCAGAAGAACTGCAGTTTTACATTACAAATAAATGGATAATGAGATGGTTAACAATTGAAAAAGAAAATCGTAACATAAGAGAAGTTCAGAGAATCCAGTTATTGAAAAACTGGGAAGTCTGAGGAAGTCAGATATTTTTGTTCAGTAATACATATTTCTGAATGACTGACTCAAAACAAACCAAAGCAAAGCTCTGACTGAAAAACATACAAGCAACTTTTCTGTGACATGACCATTCACTTGTAGAAATGGGACCGAGGCAGAAACATATCTATAAGCCTTTGGAAACCCTATTACCCAAGTCACTGTGCAAGCACTATCTAGGCAACCATGAAATTGTGGTCTTGTACAATGCAAAACATGGCCCTTCGAGGGGTGTCTGTCCACTAAACCAAATTCAGAAGCATGAATTCCTAATAAATCAATCAATGAATTACATGAAGAGAAGTGTGAAGTAAATATTAGTTGTGTGGTAACTTTGGGTCTAAAATCTGGCAGGCTCAAGCAAGCAGCCCAGCTGTGTAATAGCATAAAGAAAACATTACTTTATGGTTGGTGAAAATAAAGAGCCATAGCTCCTCCATACAGGATGTGGGATTCTGTGAGCTGGAACTGCTGCATGCAGTTGGATTTCCTAGAAGGGACAGAATGTCATGGTCCTCCCACACAAAATGAAGGTGGCAAAAGTTAACCTAGTCTATTTTATCCATCCAAGAAACAGAAACGGGCACAAGCTCTATGAAATAAAAAAACACCCAAACGAACAGGAAACAAAGTCAATCCCTCCTATATTTCCCTAGATGAAAAATGCCTTTGGACCAATGGCAGCAATAATTTTATTTCCTTTTTTTTGTATCAGCAGACAGCTACAAATTTCTATGCTTTTTCTCTCAATTTTTCCACCTTCCTCCTCCAACCCAGAGTATATGACTTTGAGTAAGCAAATAATAGACAAAGGAACCTACTTGTGGCCCTTTTTATCAGAAACTCCTGTTCAAGGAGTTTCTGCCCACAACTTTTTTAACAACTGGGCTGGCTTTCAGGTTTTCAGACTAACCACTATTCTATTATTTGCACCAGAGTGCATGTTTGGATTGAAAACCAAGGGATAACCTTTCAATGCAGAATGCGTGACGGTGCCAAGAGCCTACAGCCAAGGAATAAAGATGAGGAAATCCTGAGTCTCACTTTTTAATAATCAAAGGTGCAACAATTTCAGGTGACCTACTCTGTGTGACACATCACCTTCACAATTCTTGTTCCTCAGAAGCACGGCTTGCTTGTATGGATTGTACTGAAATACAGAGATTTGCAAGACAAATTTCCATGTTTGGTAATGCAATTTTGACATTCTCAGTCTGTTGCACACAGACCTGACTCCCAATGTTCTCAGGGTTTGGTTTTAACATGAAAGCCAGCATAGGACTCTACCAAAAACCAAGGTGCTGTTCAGTGTCTTTTTTCCAGTGTCACCTAAAGCACAAACATAAATACAAAGAGCAGAGCAAAGCTCACTGCCAATTTTGCCATGGCATCTATGGTATAAGCGATGAAATCCATTTGGAGAAAAGCACAGAAATAAGGAAAAGGTATCATTCATATAAAAGAAAAGAGAAGAAAGAAGCTCTTGAAGTACCCACACTTTAAATCCTTGCCCTTCCCATTACCCAAAATCCCACTTATCTCAACAGGTTCCACCGACTGTGGCCTTTTGGAAGAGTCTTACCCAGCTCTGGAGACAAAACACGTGGTTCAACCCAGCATCTGTGATCAGCCACAAGAACACACGGGGCCATTTCAGCTGCAAGACTGAGAAGGGGAAACTTACCAGCATGAGCCTTGAGGATGTGGGTTTTCAGGCGGCTGTTGTAGGATGACTTGAAGGGGCAGAGCTTGCAGCGGAATGGCTTGTGGTGTCCGTGGTGGGTCTGCATGTGGCGGTCCAGGCTTGAGGAGAGACAGAGAAGGGAGACAGAAAAGGGTCAATTGTTTCAGCTGTCCCTCCAGAGGCAAAGCAAAGCACCCAAAAGCAACAGAAGAGCAAGCTAGAATCCTGTCTCACACTCTCTGAACAGATTCGACAAGTCTGCAATAATAAAGTCAAATCTAGTGTGAAGGAAAGGAGCAGAGCTAACACCAACTCTGTTTATACAGAGAGCAAGCCATCTAAATAAACTTATAGGGCAAGATTAGTATAAATTAAGTTATGCATGATCCAGACTGAGAGGACCAGATGAAGAAACATGAAACAGGCAAGAAATTATTTTCTTATTAAATTATCATTGCACAATTTTCTCCTGCCAAACATTTTTGTGAAAATATATATACCTCCTCTTGTCCTGTTGATCAAGGGTAAAAAAAAAAAAAAAAAAAAAGAAAAGAAGAGAAGTATTTTTTTTGTTGACCAGCTTTACTGAGGAAGCCTTCTTTTGGTTACAGCAGCAAAAGCAGATTAGAGATCCTGCTCTGGGGAGGGTGCCAGCAGGCTACAGTTGATGAGTTCTAGGATTAAAAGGCAGCAGAGTTTCAGAAGCAGCAGTGTAGGAGATTCTACATGAAGCTCAGCAGGAAAAGAAGGGGTGGCAAAGACCAGCCTCTACTTTCTTCAGGGAAAATGGAAGTACCAACAGCCTGAATACTGTGAAGTGATCAAAAACTGCTCTCGACACAATTTGTCCTACAGCTCAGTAAAGTTTGGAGGAGGAAAAAGGATGTTTCCCACATTTTCTAACAGAAGATCAAATTCATTCTAACTGAGTGAATCCTGCAGAGCTCTGCAGTTCTGACACTGCAGCTGACAGACATGAATGCACTGTCTCTGTGTGGCAGGCAGGTAGTCTGAGCCCAAGCTGTAAACATTTCCAGTATAAACCTCTACTTTGGACACATTTATGCTTTGTGATCTGGTCTTAGCTCGAGTCATTTCAAGGGGCAGGGACACTGCAGGAGTTACAATTTGCCAAAACTGCCATCCACCCTCCCACCTTGGTTCTAGATGTATTTCAGGCGTAGTTCTTTTTATTTGTCCTGAATTGTCCTGCTCTTTTACAGAGTACCAACATGTAGCTCAAATAGCAGTTGTTCCAGCCCTGTCACACTACACAAGATTTCACGTGATCTTTAGTCCCACACTGACAAGAGCCTGAGCCAGAAAATCTCTGTTTACGAGAGCTAACACTGAAGCCTGTGTATTCAAACATCTGATAACAGCAGAAAAATAGAAAATTAACTTGTATCTCCTCTCAGGGTCACTTCATACAAATACAACTTAGCAGAAATCCAGGATGGAGTCTGGGACAAGACAAAATGCACAGATTTTCCAGAGAAATGGGGGGAAATGTCTCCTAAATGAGTAAGGCTTTGAACACTTGCAGTGAATACTTCATAGAACAAAACTTGTTTTAAATAGCCTCCAGGGAATGAGATTACTTAACAATTAAAGCAGACTGCCAAAGAGGTGTGTAATACATATTAAGCTATTATAAATATATATACCTTAAGGTATTCAACATGGCAATAATTAAAACTATGTTCACAACCACATAGTTTGCCAGCTGCACTCTTCCAAAAGGAGGTTTTAAAGTTTTGGTCAGATTCGGGAGAATAGTGGGCTGTTTAAACATTAGGTTTGGTTTCCTTCACCGACTTAATCTCCCAGGAGAATAATTGCATCAGAAACAAAAATAAAAGAAGAAGCAAACAACTTCAACAACAGAGACCACACCTATTATCAAGTTAGGTGGTGAGCTCTTCCCTGCCATCCACCACTTTTTGATTTACCCATCTCGCAACTTCTGGGATGTGACTTATCCTCAGCAGGAAACAGAGTGACTAGGCACCAAACTCAACAAAAGCCTGATTGTTGGAGCAAGTTTACCAGGCAAACAGCAAGCCCTGCAGGGGCTCCCCTCGCTGTCAGCCTTGCCAAAGCAGGGTGGGATACACCCAGCAGTTTACATCCCTCCCCCAAGTCCCTCTCCTACCCTTGGCTGCTCAATCCCATGGACCTTTCCAACTGTGGCATCAATCTGCAATGCTGTGACACCAGCAGAAACCTTGCTTTTTTTTAACACAAGCAACTAAAAAATGTCTTCTCTTCCACATGGATTTGATCGTGAAACAGTGACATCATCATCCAATTTAAGAGTGCTGCCAATGCCTGGATCAAATGGGCACCTGGATCTGTCCTCTTTTGTTGAAACAGAGAGCAAGCAGCTCTCTCCCCAGAAATTAAGACCTGTGAATTAGGTCCAGGGTGCCAGTGGAAAATATATCACAAACCCCATTTCTGGGGGGGACACATATATTTTTATTATTAAAATAATTTTTAAAACTAACAAAGTTAAGTTGAATCTCAAAGAAACAAATGATAAGAAATGTGACTATTAATGATGACCATTTATCAGACAAGGAAGCAGGATGAGGGAGTCACCCATACAGCACACTGGTAGGAATTTCAAATGTTTGTGGACTGAAATTGCATGCCATAACTGAGAAAAAGAATCTGATTTAAGGTAAATTTATGACATTGTTTTAACATTAGAAATGAAAACTCAAGCCACAAAGAGCTGTAGTAATTATAAACAAGGTAGTTACATGCAGCAGAAGTTTCTTAAATATGGAAGATTAACTTTTCTCTTCTCGGCTTGTTAAGTCTCATGCATTTGACAGAGGTGCATAAGGGGTGGGCTGCACCGTTTGCCTACCGAAATAATCCTTATTCTTTGGCTTGCATGTTTCTCCCCTACATGCAAAAAGAGAGCTAACACAAATTCAAGAAGATATAAAGGTGCAATCTTTTACAAACAGCCAGTCATAATGGCCAAAGATTTTGCAACATGGAAAATAACGTTAACACCACGAGAAAAGCGCGGCTCAACGTCAAACTGAGCGAGCTCTTCTTCAGTGTCAGCCCACAAAACAGCATTGCCAGCTGGTGATTCTTTAGGAAACAACACCAGGAAAAAAAGAAAAAAAGAAAGCCACAACTTACTTGTGCCTGAAAGCAGAGACAAAGGAGCAATACTGGCAGCTGTACTTGTCTTCCCGGGCAAACATGGCCAGAGCCAAGTGACTCCTCTCGTGAGATCGCAGACCCTGCATAGACATCAAAACCCGGTCACACTGGCTGCAGTGGTAGCCCCCAGGCCTGGCTTCATCTTCCAGGGATGCTCCATATTCAGCTTCTGTAAATTCCACAATGCCAGGGTCTTTGGCTCCCTCAAAACCCTCCATCAAAGTTGTGTTTGAAGGATCTTCATCTTCCTGCTAAAAAACACATATCCCCCCAAAGCCATCAATTCTCTCTCCCTTCTGCCCCTCAGTTTTTCCCTTGTGTTCACCAGAAAGTCCAGGCTTCCCACTGCATTATTTCTCTAAGCATATCCCTACACAGACTCCACATCAATGGCTTTCTGAAAAAAAAATTAGCTTTTCTGGGGAGGGAAAAACATAGTTACATCTATTATGTACATACATGCATATGTTAAAAAAAGAAAAAAAGTATCTCACTCCTTGATCAAGTATATGCCAGATCATGCAAAAAGACAAGAAACCTATCTTTCAATAGTTTTGGTGTGAATCTTCTAAACTTGATCAGACAATAATTAGCAAGTTACAGGAAAGGTAATTTTAGTTTATTCTGCTCTAACATGCTGACTCATACAGCTGTCTACTCTTCAGTAGACTTTGTCCATCAGTGAAAAACTCTCAAGAAACAAGCTGGTAAACTAAGGCCCTAGAACCCTCTAAAAATACAGAGCAAACAGAAAAAAGTCAGTTTTTTAAACCCTCTTTCATAACTTTCCCATTTCTAACCAGAGTCATGCATTTGTGCAGCTACTTAAATACCCTGTAAGAGGCATTTCTAGCACATTCTTTAGGCTGTGGCTTTCAGCTCTTGTTCCCTGATGCAAGATTTTATTTACTCAAAAGAAAGCACTGACCCTACACAAGCATCACTCAAGAAGTGAGGAGAAAAGGAGAAGGGTTCTTAGGAGGGAAGCATCTGAATCTGTCAGGAGTACCAGTGAGAAGGTAAGGAAAGGTCAGTGGCAGGGCAATGAAAGCTCTCAGGTAGTGCAAATTAGGCTGTGGAGGACATGGCTTCATCACAAAAAGCAGATTATGTCACCAAAAAAGGCCTGTCAGGCAGCAGGAGCCTCTCACAAGAGCTAGTTCCCACAGTAGCCTTGCTACACTTTTATGTCCCCTGCTAATAAATATCCTGGAAATCAGACTTTGGAACACGACCTGTCCTTGGAGATGTTGTAGGAGGCACCCCTTTCCACAGGGAGAAAGGAACAACATGTTTGTACCTAACCATCTGAAGGGGATCACAGGCTCAGCTGGCCACTGAATGTTTTGTTTGGAGCCAGCCTGCAAGTTCCATGTGTAAAGGTGTACCACAAGCAGCTTCCCACATTTGTATGTGCACACTTTCTCTTCCTAAAATAAAAATCATATACATCTAGGAAAAAAAGAAAACAAACAACTCATTTTGAGCTTAACAAAGCAGAAATGTAGCCCATAAAGTAGCTGAGAGAAAGTTTCCCACTCATAACCAAGTCTTTCGGTCATCAACGACATCAACTCCTTTGTGGCTGAGAAGAAATGAGAATTAAAGAGTCTTCGTGCACCTAGATTGAGAGTGAAATAAAGTTAAAACATCTTGAAATGAACCAAATGCACTTCAGAAACTTCGTGTTAGATTAAAACATCATGCTGAACAGGAATGCCCAGTTCAAAACCCATTCAACTTCACAAGAGCCCTCCACAGGTTATCAACCAGGCCTTTATTTTAAACAATGCAAGTAGTTTCAGTCACTTTCAGTCACCTTTAAGGAATTCTTACCTTCACAGTGGCCGACACAGAGGAGACATTCCCGTACTGGACATGCTTGCGGAGGTGATTACAGATGGCTCGAAGTGTTGGATGGACTTCCACGCAAAATTTGCATTTGTAGCCAACTACCTTCCTCTCCTTGAGTTTTGAAACATCTTCCAAGTGTCCAAAAGCCTGTTTGAGCACACAAGCATAAATCACTGAAACAGGCTTTGTCACCTTGTTTTTAGGAGCACAGACCAGACTTTAGACCTGGTGTTATACTTGATGTCCAGTCTTGCAGAACTGCAAGGTTCAATTTCTGTTGAGATCATTCATTCCTACAAAGTAGGACAAGACACCTATGCAGTAAAAACATTCAATTTTTATGGCTAGCAGTGGTCCTCTAGAAGACCACTTAGGTTTGGCCTGAAGCTGTGCCTCCTCCACAACCCCATAACTTCCCCAACTCCTTTGCAAAGCTTTTCCTGCGCAAGTGTATTTTTTCAAACTGAAGCAGAAGGAAGGGCGTAAGTGGGCAAAAAATGGAGAAACAATTTGGTCCTCTCCTTATGAGGCACTTGCCCAAAGCTCCTGTCACCAGATTCATGTTATGCTAATCTTGAATGCTCAATGAGAGAAAGGACTGAGAGAGAGAAGGTTGAGAAGAAAACTGATGTGTTATTCAGAGGGACATGAAAGAAGAGTATGGGACATTTTGTAGAGAATCTGCGACACAAAGTACGTGGCAGCCTTGCCACAAAAGAACAAGCGACTGTCAGACACAGATGGCCCTCCAGAAGCGTGGGAGGGAGGAAAGAAGATAAAGAAAATACTGAAGGAAGCGGTAGGAAGGAACAAGGTTTCCTACAGAACCTAGGGAGATGTGGCGGATGGATGAGGAAATTAAAGCAGGATGTGTAATTGACTTATGGAGCTCACTGGCACTCTGAGTCATTCATTAGCCTGTGGTCATTTGGCTGTCAAAGAGAACATGCAAGTGGGCACTGGTGGGCTCCCTAGTGGGGAGCAGGGGGCAGAGAAAGAGACCAGACACACAAATCCTTACCCTCTCTTGTTTGAAATCTGCAAAAGCACCATCTGCATATTTCTGCTTGCTCAAAAGCTGCTTCCTCCTCTCCTGACGTTTGGCACGCTTCTGGAATTCCTCATTGTGACCATTCAAGTGTGCAGTCAGCTCTGCCGTGCTATGCAATTTGGTATCACAGTGCTTGCACTGGTAGACAGGGCTCTGAGAGCGGGTGCCACTTCCAAGGATGGAGAAGTCCCTCTTCAAATCCTTGCTGTGGTGGTCAGTGTAATGCATGCACAGCAGCTCTGCCGTGCTGAAGGACAGCTTGAAACATTTAATGCACCTGAAGGGAAGCCACTCAATTTCCTGAGCCTCAGCCTCCACCTCAGGCTTTTCAAAGTCATTCCTCTCCTCGGCTGGAGCTGGTTTTTCATGTTCATCAGCGTACACAGCAGTGAAGTATCCCCCCAGCTTGCTGGCGTGCTGCTTTTTAGGGAAAACACCAGGGTGGCGCTTCATGTAGTGGGACACGATGCCCTTCTTGCTGAAGGACTGGAAGGAGCAGAGAGAGCACTTCTTCTTCTCTACAGCCCTCCTCAGCTCCTCGCTGAGCTGAGGAGTGTCATCCTTGGGAGGAGATGGAATGATCACTTTATTGGGTTTGTCGCTTACTGTCCTGGAGGCTGCCAGGCAGTGAGTGTAGTAAGCATCAATGTCATGTCTTTTCTGGTAGTGTGCCGCTAGCCCTTTGCGGATGGGGTTGGTGTAGGAGCACAGAGCACACTTGAAGAGGTTGTTCTTGCCCTCTGGCTGCGCCCGGACGTTGTTGTGTTTGATGCGGTAGTGTCTTGCTATCCCCTTCCGAGTGGAGCAGAAATATTTGCAGAGCTGACACCGGAAAACTGTGTGAGACACTAAGTGAGAACTAGAGAAATGAGGCGCTGGCATGGAGACCTCTCCAACATCCTCAGCAGCAATTTCTGGGGAGGCCTTGATTTCAGTCACCATGTCTGGCTCCACTGAGGCAGACACCTTTGGTGGCGACTGGGCAAAAACATCAAATTCGGGTTGATTGTGGTACTTCTCATAGTGGATTTTCAGCTTCTCAAGGGTTCCGTGGGTGTAGGGGCAGAGTTTGCACCGGTAAGCACCATAGCCCTGCTTGAAAATCCTGCTTGTCTCTTCCACGTCGTTCTGAGCAATGTCGGTCGACTGCTCCACGTCGTGAACAAAGTCTTCAGCAGTGACTTTTACTGATGGGTGCCGCTTCTGGTAGTGTGTGAGGACGCCATGAATGCGTGTGTTAATGTACGGGCAGTGCCTGCACTTGTACACAGCCCCCGGGTTAATGTCTATGTCCTGAGCGAAGTCTGCTGCCTTCACTTTCATGCCAGGATGTTTCTTGCCATAATGTGTCAGGAGGCCATGCAGGTTGTTGTACTCAGACTGGCACACTGTACACTGGTATGGAGTGGAGGAGATGGCAGGATTTGCAGAAGCCAGCTGGACAGTTTTTTCATGGGAAAGGCTGGGATCCTCTGTGCATTCTGGATCCTGATCCATCTGTGGTGCTGCTATCTGATCTTCAGAATCCATCCTGACCCCACCTTCATCAGGCTGTGGCATGGTTTTCTCAGCAGTATCTTTCTCCTTAATGATATCTAACAGCACAGACTCATCTCCATTCATGGCCCAAGGGTGAAATGCTTGGTAGTGATTAGTAATATCCCAAATAGAAGATGCTTCAAAAATGCAGTCTCTGCATTTATAGGTCTTCATCTCTGTTGGCATCACGAGGGCAGGAGGGGAAGGATCGGGACCTGCCCAAAGTTTGGTTGCCATGTAGGTATAATCAACATAATGCTCGGGATGTCTCCTTTGGTAATGCACAAGCAAGCCACTTGGCTCAGTGTGTGAATAAATGCACCATTCACAGTGATAACCAGCTTCTATCAAGCCATCCAGAAACGCCCACCTCAGTATGGACGTCACCGTGGCCTTCAGATTTGGGTGGTCCTTCTTAATGTGCTTCCTCAGCGCGTAGAAGTAAGGGGAGGTGTAGCTGCACTGCCTGCACTTGAGGGCTCTCAGCTTGGACTTGTCCCGCTCAGTGCCGGAGGCGTGGGCGGGCAGGCTGCCGGCAGATTTCTTCTGGCCGCGGTCACAGAGGCTCCTGATGGTGGCCGTGTGCTGCCTGATCACATCCGCGTTGGCTTTGAAGTCGCGGTGCTTCTTCTGGTAGTGGATGAGCACGCCCTTCACGGTGCGGTTCCCGTAGTCACAGTGCTGGCAGAAGAACATCTCGTTCTCGGGAGGGTTCACCGAGGTCTCGGAGCCGCCGCGGCCCAGCTGCTGCATGGACACCGGGGGCCTCTGGATGCCGGGGGGCAACTCCCCCGCCCTCATCATGGCTGCGGTCGGCGGGGCCTGCCTGATGTACTTGGCCGTGACCTTGATCTCCGGGTGCCTCTTCTGGTAGTGGACAAGCACCCCTACGACGGAGCGGTTGCTGTAGGAGCAGTGCTTGCAGTAGTAGAGCTCGGTAGAGAGGTCCGGGGGTGGTGGTGGGGGAGGTGGAGGCTGAGAAGCCAAGTTGGACAGTTTTGGGGAGATGGGAGCCCCCAGCTCAAACGACATTTGAGCGAGGGCAGAGCCCCTGTCGACAGAGACTACGCGCATGGTCTTCTGGATTCTGAAATACGAGGCCTTTTCTTCGGGGTGCTTTTTCTGGTAGTGCACCAAAACTGAATGCATGTTAGGGCTTGCAAATGAACACACATCACAGTCATAAACAACCACAGTGTTGACTGAAGGTTCCTTCTGATTTTCACATTCAGGACTGAAACTCTTGGTAGCACTTTTGTTAAAACCAGCTGGCACACCAGTCCCGCGAGCCACGGGGGTGGAGGTTGCCATAGTTTTTGGAGCAGAATTCAAGATCTCTCTCAGTGTCTGAGACTCTGTGTTCAGCCCTTCTTGCTGCTCGACAACATAGCTTGAAAATATCATTGCATTGTTAATTTTCACTGTGGGATGCATTCTTTGGTAATGTGGCATCAGGCTTCTAACATTTGGGCTCGTGTAAGAGCAGAAGCGGCAGCGGTATATCAGATCAGAATGATCAAAGTTCAGTACATTCATAGCTTCAGGATGGTGCTCTCCATAATGCTGCTGCAGGTCTTCAAAATTTGTATAGTCAATGTAGCACTCGAGACACCGGTACACTGCACTGTGGTCATTGGGATCCAGGATGTACCTAAAGCTGAATTTAATGTAGGGATGCATTCGCTGGTAGTGGGTGCTAACACTCCTGGCAGATTTGTTGCTGAAATCACAGTGTTTACAATAGTAAAGCCTGCCAGTGTCACTGAACTCTGAGTTTTCATTGTTCTGGTCAGTGCCATACATGTTGGACTGACTGCCCAGAACAGAGGCGTTAGGGCTCTGATGATCCTTCATGCTGACAGCAGAGTAGTAGTCCTCCTCATCCTCAGACAACGTGAGCTCAATCTCCGCCCCGTTGGTGGAATTGTAGTCGTGCTGCATGCTTCTGAAGCTCGTCTCCTTCTGGGAATCATTAACCTCTCTGCCCCACATTTGCTGGGGTGCGTACGAACTGGAAACCTCCATCATTGGTTCTGTTTGCTCTTCCTCTCTATCTAACTCCACCTCTATCTCCACCTCATTGTCCTCTTCCTCTTCCTCATCGTCCTCTACGTTAATCACAGCATCCTCCTGTTGTTTGTTTTGGCTAATCTTGCTCTGCAGGTTGCTGGCTATTTCATCAATTCTGGTTCTCTTTTTCACCGGAGAGAGATCTAAAGGGAAGTCATTCGAGACCTTCCTAGGGGCTTTTGCAACAAAGTTATTTTTAGATGAGAGCCCAAGGATGGAGGTCTGGCTCTTCTTCACCGTGCTGGCAGAGGGGTGAGCATCTGCCTCGCTCTCCTGTGGTGCGTTTGACGGCGGCCCGTCATATTTTGGTAGGTTGTCGCAGAAGGAATGCTTGTGCTGCTGATGAACTCTGAGGCCCTTCAAAGTGGTGGTGGAATAGTTGCACAACGTGCACTTGTATGGATGCTGTGAATGGGGCTGGGGCGATTGCTGCTGCTGCTGCTGCTGCGGCTGCTGTGGTTGCTGCGGCTGCGGTTGCTGCGGCTGCACGGGTTCCATCATCCCGGCTGACTTCCTGCCGTTGATATTCCCGCCCTCGTAAGACACTGTGCTGTCGTTCAGGGACGAGGCGATGCTCTCGGCCTGGGAATTCATGGCGTCCCAGTCGGATGTTGTTCCTGTGTGACACTGCTTGTGGGCACCGAGCTTCAGGGAGCTTTTGCAGGTGAAGGGGCACTCGTCACACTTGTACACAGCCGTCTTCCCAGACAGGTGGATGTTCTCAATGTGGCGGGAAATACTTCGGCGGTGCATGGTCAGGAAAGGGCAGAAAGGACACTGGAACCTGTTCATGTATCTTCTGAAGGGAATTCCCTTTGTTTCCAACAGTTTGTTGCCATCAGATCCCATCAGCTGCTCTGCAGACATTCCTGAGGTCTGGTGATCCATGGAGTTTAAGCCATTCTCACTGTCCATTTCATTTAGCTCTTCATCTGAGCTGGAGTCATTTAGCATACTGCTTGTTTCCAGGTCAGCAGAAGAATTCGTCATATCAGCAATTCCATAGCGGGATCTGTCAGACAAATTAACCATGCCTGAGTTGTGAGGTGACTTAGGCTTCATTTGAGGGTAAGACACAGAAGAAAACTTTGAAGATGTAGAAGAGTTGGGCCTGATAAGTGAATTGCCCATAGATCCCCTGAAGTTTGAGACATTAGCACTCGACATCTCACGTCCTGTTGTGTTCATGGACATGTAATTCGAGTTTGGTGAGGCACTCTGGGCACTCTTACTCTGCACCTCAGGTGTGCTGGTCCCATCCTGCTGCTGCCTCAGGCTCGACAGGATTTTCACCATGCTGCGGTGCTTCTTCATCATGTGGTCACACCAGCGCTCCCTCCGAGGTGTCTGGTAGCTGCACCACTCACAGCAAAAGTTGCCCCTAGACTTGGTCAGGGGCTTGACCATCGACTCCAAAATGCTCCGCTCCACCACCTCTGCCGGCAGCTCCTTGCAGGGTTCCTGCACTGGCACAGAAGCAGACGTTGATTCAGACACAGCAGCAGCAGCAGCAGCAGCAGAAGGAGCTGAACTCTCTTTCAGGTTGTTTTTGTGATACATTTTCTGGTGCTTAATAATCCTCGCACGCCTGGGTGACTTGTAGGTGCAGAACTGGCAACTGAAAACTTTACCAAACCCTTCATGCATCATGATGTTGTAATTTAGGGAACTAGAAGCTGGTGGCCCCACTGAGCTCCCCCCAGCCTGTGCTCCATGAACCTTCCGTGTGTGCTCTATGAGGAGGTTTTTGGAACGGAAGTAACGCACACAGAACTTGCACTGGAAAAACTTGCTGGTTGGTTTAGGATTTGGAGCCATATGCTGGCCATAGAAAGTCTGGCTCTGGCTATAGTAACTTCCAGTCCCCATCTGACTTGTTGCATTTTGCCCTAAAATGAGAATTAAGGTGTATATGTAAATAAATAAAATAAAAAGGCTTTTCCTTCACCCACCCTGTATGCTTAAGAATGTAATCACACCCTGAAGTGACAACAACCATTCTAGGATTCTCACTCACTTGTGGTAAGATCTATCAACCTGGCAATGGTCAGAAAAGTGACCATTATGCATAATTTCTACATATAAATGACTGTGGTGTATAGTTTTGGGTGGATAGTTTCTAAAATTACCTTCTTGGGGGAGAAAAAATTAAACTAGTTTCAGTTTGAAAACTAACAAAAGTTGAAATTTTGAGGTGGTTTGTGGTAGTGAAGAGCAACTATAAAAAGCTGAAAATGAAAAATCAGTATGAGGAGCCCCATGAAAAGAAGCTGGGAAATAAAACCATCCACCATGCTTGCATTTGCAGGTAGGAGAAAAAAAAAAAGAAAAAAAAAGCCATGGTCAGAACCAGTACAGCTAGTGCTAGATATCTGCTTTGCTGATATAGCCATAAAGATAATGCAAATTTTTAAACCACAATAAAGGCAGAAACTAAAACACACTGAAATAAGGCACATGCAAAATAGGAGGTAAGAGCTGAGATCTTAAGAGTTGAGATCAATCTTGGAGTTGAGATTTACCTGCTATGTCATCTGCAATTGCGAATTCATCCTTTACAGAAGAAAATTCAACCTCGGTCTGGTTGCTAGCATTGATGGAACCAGACCTCGGCTGGGGAGGACTCTCCTCAGAGACATCAGTTGGCTGCAGAAAAGCAGTGTGAACATCCTGAATGTGAGCTTTTAAGTCTTCATAAGATGGAGCTCGAAAATCGCAGCCATCACACTGCAGGACCTCCATGGCTCAGGATGATCTTTTACATTAGAAAAATCTGCAAGAAAAACAGGGGAAGGAAAGAAGAAGAACGATTGAGTTTACAGCAATGTGCTTTTGGAACAAATCCTGGAAACACCAAGGTAACACCAAGCTTTCGATGACTCAACCATTTGCAGAGATTCCACAAACACAGCAGTGTGAAACTCCACCTTTCGTTGCCCTATTGAGAAGTACCTACTCAGATCCACAAGAAGCCCGATCTAGGTAGCTCACAAGCTGCTGACTCAACTCTGTGGACAGTCAACTCTCTGAGAAGTGACTACTGATCCAATGGACTTTGTCCCCTCGGCTTTTCCATTACTTAGGGCTGTTATTCAGAATTTGGTCTTGTTCAAAGACCACAGCCCATGTGCAGAGAAATGACACGTTACTCCCAGTCATGCACTAGAATTTACAATCTGAAGACAGCAGCTTCTGCCTTCAGGAGACACACTCTAACCTTCCTGGAAGTTGCCAATTCCTGCCTCATTCACTACCACGCATCAAAAGGTTTTACGGGGATAAATTTTTCTTCACAGCATCCTATCAGTCCTGATGTTGAAAACTCAGACGTAACAGCAGGGTTAGATACAGTTACACAAAACCAAGGCAGAATACTTTGGTCTGCCCCCCTTCCACCAAGCTTTTAAGGGCACCTCCACTCTTTGTTAAGATGTTTACAGTTCCATTTCAGTCCATTCTAGGGACAAGACCTTTGTGCCTTAGCGGTATGGGGGATGGAGACAGCCGGAGGAAGGAAAGGACAGCATCGGGAGTAACCATACTGAAAAAGTACAACGGCAACACGAGTTACAAAGACTCAAGAGTCATTATGACTTCCTTGATATATCCAAAAGCCCTGCATACCTTCAAGTACAAAGCAACACAGTGAAGAACGGTGGTTCCGTTGTGACAATTAATCCTGCGACAGAAGGTTGCACTGCCATGAAGGACAGAAGACACAAAGCACAAGCCAAACAAAAGACTTAGACCCTCCTACCCTGTGCAGTGCTTAGACACAAGAGCTATCTTCCTATGCTAATACAGCAATTGCCTCTTTAAGCTTCCATGCCATGTGCATGACAAACGGAGCATTTCAGAAGTCCAAGACACAACAGCAGCCCACAGCAATTTAAATTCCATTCCTTTGTTGTACGTGGAGTATGAAGGAAGCAACCTACAAAGTGAGGAGAAAGGTCCAAAACAGCAACGCACAGAAACAAGAGAAGGTACTGCACCAGGATTTTAGATGAAAGAATGCGTCTTCTGATAGCCTGCTAAAATAAACTTCTAGCAAGTCAAATTCCAGACAGTCTGAGCACAGAGGCTCTCCACATATTTACCTACATTACTTTGCAGGCTGCACTGTTGTCTTTCTCTCCCCCTACTCCCTCTCACCACCAATAAAGAAAATGAACGCTGCACCAGCTTCTTTTCAGCTAACAAAGTTACAATAATCGAGATACTCAAGCTTTTATGTGCAAGCACCAGACCAAATTGTGTGGAAGAGGTTGCTATCTGCTCTGGATCAAATTACAGCAGTGAGTGAAGCCCCACCCCACGTCTCCTTTAGCACAGTCCATTAGACCTGAAAACAAATTTTTCCATGGAGCAGACGACTCCTGCATTTAGAGCACTTCACAGAAAAGCAGATCATCCAGTTTTCACTACCCATCCCCCCAAGCTTAGTCCTTTCATCTCAGCCAAACAAGCCACAGCTCCACTGAATGTGTTTATCACACTTTCAAGAGATATGAGCCCCTGCGTCACTGAAGCTTTAAGACTCACTAAGCTGCCCTAGTCCTCTGAGCTTTGGGAGCAGCCATTTTAGCTCAGACAACTCCTGCACTCAGAGAGCCTCAGAGCTTCTCGCCTGTGCACAACATGGCCTCACTTAGCTTCAGCACACCAGCCTTTTCTTCTTCCTTTCTTTCTTTTTTCCCCCTTTTTCTTTCTCTCTCTCTCTTTTTTTTTTTTTTTTGCCCCCTCCCTTTTTTAAACTCCTCCTCCTTAGGTGATGCTTTAAAATTCTCCATCCCTCAGAATCACATCTCCCTTTTCTCCTGCATGGCTTGCCCTCCAAACCGTGTCGCTGCTCTCCCCCTGCGCCCTTTCCTCAAAGCTGCACCTTCTCTTCCTCCAGCACCAGGCTTGGGTTTCCCCAAACCATCTCCTCGGGGTTGGGTTCCCCTGCCCCATGGGTGACAAAATGTGGCGGTTCGCTCCACGAACGCCGCGTTCACAGCATCAGGACACTGGTCCAAGCTGTCCTACAGGCAGAGGCGACACGCAGCTGAGCCTCCCAGGAGCAGCAGCAGCAGGAGGAGGCGGAGGAGCGGGGGAGTGAGGGGGGACAGCAGGGGGAAGCCTCCAGCCCGGCCTGTCCCTGGGGAGCTCTCCTGCTTGGCGCAGAAGACACACCACCCCACTCCCCTGCCAGATTCCAAAGTCTAATGACCTTTGTTAATCACCACCCAGCCCGTCTGCATCAGCAAACCCTGCCAGCGGACACACCCTTCACACAAAGGCTGTAGCTATGCCTTTTAAGAGAGGTTCTCTGAAAACTCCATTGTGTGGAAGAGCTGAAAAACAACGCGCAACACACAAAAATCTCACTCTTGCCCCCCTCAGCCCTCCCCCTCCTCAGCCCCCCGAAAGCTTGGGACCCTTTTAGAAACATCGCCGCAAAACGCTCTCAGCTCTGTTTTGGAAAACTTCAGGCTTACGAAATAGAAAATCAGAAGGGAGACCAAGGATGAGGATATGGAAAAAAAAAAAAAAAAAAAAAAAAAAAGACAATTCTGGCCGCTCCAAGAGGTGGAAACCAGCACCATCTTCATTCATGTCCAGCACACGCTGCTGCTTGGAGAATGCTTCCTCTTAAGGATGCTGGTTGCTATCTACACAAGCTTAAACCAAGCGTTGTGGTGAAAGATATCATTAATAGCTGCTGATTACAAAACTGGTGGAGGACTCTCTAATGGGTTCCAGCTTGAATCTCAGCGGGGTCTGCACCACAAAGGCAGCACCAAGTCCAAGAAGAGGTTATTCTTCCTTGCTTACTTGCTTAGTGGACTTCAGTGTGATGTTTTCACCATGCATCAGGTGAAAGAGAGCAGGAGGAAGCATTCTGTAAGGGATTCTGCTCTGCCATTTCCACCTCCTTCTTTAAAATCCCGCCATTGCACAAGGGCTAAAACACACACTGCTAGTCTGAGCTCATGCATCAAAAGAAACCCTAGCACAATGTGCATCTTTCTTCCTTTTTTGTCCACATGGACACCGGGAGAGATTCACCCACCGACCAACAAAGAGCATTTTCAAGTGCTGATGTTAATAAATACACTGGCAAGGCACATCCCAAAGCCACGGAGACTGGTTCAAGATTCACACATCTCCATCATGCTCAGCTAAGCTAAGACTTTCCATAACCCTTTACATCTTCAGTAAGAAAATCTAGATGGAGTGACACAGGAGTTGCCAAGTCTAGTAACTCAGCAGCAGAAGTGTGGGAAGAAAAACCCGAAGTAACCAAACAAAACCACCATTAAATGAATCCATAAATCCCAGAAGGCCTTGAACATATTCACAAGCAGTCTCTTGAGACCACATTGCCTATAAATAATATGTGACTTCTAAAATACCCTTACTAATGCAATGCTAACCTCACAAAGCGTTATTAAAATTCCATTGTCTGGCTAATTTGCATTTACAACCTCTTCTTAAATACATGGCCTTAATGCTTAAATATAGAAGTATTCTCATTTTTCTAATGAGCAAAAAGCTTTCAAAACATTGGGCTATAGAGATTCTCAAAGCTACTGTTTTAAAGACACAAGGTGGTCTCAGATCGTCTACAGCATCCTTCTCTACACTCATAAATGCCTGAGAACATCTGAGACACACTTGCATTAGATTTTGAGGTTTTTAAAAATCCAAAACAAAAGATAATTGTGCTTGTTGAACAACAGTAATTACAGAATTTGGCAGCAGCCAAAGTAGTACAAATCATTATGTTTAAGTTTGGTTTTAAAGCTTCAAAATACAAAATTAATTGTGAAGCCCAAGGCACTGACCTCAAAATTGAGCTTCTGTGGTTTGACTACCCATCCGTTATATTTTGAGATGGAGTCAGCAGAGCTTCTACAAGTTAAGAATATGCACATGCACAACCACAACTAAAAAGGTCAGTCAGACCACACAACACTCCATGTGAGCTTCCAGCTCAGCGTTAGTAACAGTGCCTGTGAAACAAAGGCATCTCCAGCCCTTCCTCTGCTCAGATGATCAGAGGCATCTTCATCCCCACCTCACACAACTGCAGGTTGCACTCACAGCTTGCCTTCCACTCAGTGAAAAGGTGGAGCAGAACAGAAAATTTTCTTCCCCCAAGCGTGGACCAGGGAAGTGTTTGAGTCACCCTCCCAGGAGGTATTTAGAAGATGTGTGGATGTGTACCTTGGGGGCACGGTTTAGTGGGTGGAACATGAGCAGTGCTGGCTGATGGTTGGACTCAATGGTCCTCGAGGTTTTTCCAGTCTTCCCCACCCTTCCAGAAATTAACTACCAAACACCACGGAAATTTGCCAGCATGTAATTACAGATAAGACAAGTTTTTGAAATTCCCATGAGTAACACCTCAGGCATTTTTCCCTGCTAGAGAAGCCTGGGTTTTATACCAGTGCCTACAGCTGTGCTGAGGACCTTCCAGCTGCCTGGGCTCCTGGCCAGGTTCAGCCCATGTAGCAGAGCTGCTGCTCTGATCTTTGGATTTGGGGTTTTAGGATTTTTGTTTCTGATTTTTTTCTTCTTAAACACTTTTTATAATGTAAGATCACAACAGCAAAAATGAGGACTAAACAAATAAAATAATAGGAGTAACGCAAAAACTTACACAATTGAGAAACTGGAAACCTGAAGGCTATTCCAACTGGAGGAAGCCAGCCTCATCTTTCATTTATGAAAGGAAACCCCATAATTAATTAAGAATTCAGAGTATAAATTCAGCTCTCAACTACAGTCAGGTAAACCTACTCAACACATGGGTCTTTTTAAGCTACTGAATTCCAGTCAAGCTATTGGAATACTTGGTCCTCTGAGGACTGTCGTTGGAGTTACTTCTCTGAGCTGGTAACAACATAAACTAAACTGAAATACCATTTCTTTTTTCACTGTTCTTTTATTTTTTTTCTTTTTAATTTGATACAACTGGGTTTTGATAGAAGTCTATGGGGCGGGTTGCAATTCTACAATATACATACTTTGTGGTTCTTATTTTCCTGTAAAGTAATTAACGATAAAACTTTATCACCAGTTACAGCTTTAATTATCAATATCTCCATACATCCAGTTTTGGTCTGTTTGTTCCATTCTGAAACTCAACAATTAAGGACATAAGAGATACATTAGCTGATGCCTGTGATTCCATTCTCCCAGTAAACATTTCCCTTGACTTACATGGAAATGTGTATCAAAACGTAAGGTATTTTCAGGAAGAACTTTACTATTGGAGATTCATTACAAATCAATAGTAAAAATAATCTAAACTGACAAGACACAAACTCATTTTCTTCCCTAAATGTCCTTATCCAGCTACTTGAGTGTTTGAACCTGAAGTGGCTTTTAGATCTGATTCCACAAAAGGAGGTCTTCTACACATTCTTTGTACATTATCTTCCAAACTTTTCAGAACTCTCCCTATCATGGAAAATAGGATGGCCAACTTTACTGATCCCCATACAGCTGATATTTATTTATGTTCCTGAATACAGACATTTAACATACCAAATAGCACACTAAATTTATCACAGCTTGCAGAATCTTCTACATTAAAAAAAAATATATATAAAACCACATTATTCTTAAAGCTCATAGAAGAGATGATTCTCATTGCTACCAGAAACATAGTCAGGTTTTCTTTTTTTTTTTTTTTCCAGTTCAAGAAAACAAGGATTCACAGAACTTCTCACATGAATGAGATTAAATGGGTTCACATAATGGATACAGTGGTATCAACTCAACTGGCTCCCCACGACTGTGACTTCTCAAAAAATGAGGGTGGAAAAAAAGCAAGACAAAATTAAAAAAAATCCAAAACCCCAGGAAAAATGTAGTTATTGAATACTAATACCTGTTAGCCATCTCACTATATGACCATAGCAGAATAAAGGCAAACCATTGATTTTAGAAGATGATGTGAAAGGAGAATCACAGATAGTGGCACCTATCTGTCTGCTTCTGCTGGGGCTTTACTGATTCGAGCTACCTAAGTGCTGGTGACTCCTTCTTTTCTCACAAATAATGTTTCTTCTCTTTCTTTCTCTCCTGGGGTCGACATATGTATATGTTCTGTTTTTAAAAAATACATTAAGAGACCATCTGAATGCCTGAAGGATACTTTCAAACTTCAAACTTTTGAAATAAAAGCAGATTGCAAATAAGATGCCACAATCTTATTAAAAGACAAGCTTAGACTGTCATACAAATTACAGTTCTGGTGTTTTTTATCCCTCTTTCCTTTGGGTTAGCTGTGAGGCAGTACATGATACGGAGCATAGGCAACAGAGTTTGAGGATAAAGAACTTCCCTGATGAGAAAGGCTCTCAAACATTAAATGCTCTTGCTCCAAGCAAGGCTAGGATGTGTTCTTCTGATCTTCTGAATTATTTTCATGGCAAGTTATTAATCCCTACAGAATTCAGAAAGATACTAAATATATATGTGACAGAATCTGAACAACTGGATGGCCAGAGTAGGACTTTCTTCCTTATTAAGTTTGCTACTTAATTTGCTGCACAAAACCGTTTAAGAGGGAGCTGAAACAGCATGGGGCAAAAAAAATTTAGAACAGAAATGTGATTTTGCCACTTGGTTCCTGTACTCACAGGACATGAACCAAGTCATTCACCTCCCTGACACAACCCAGCCCCTCAGTGCTCTTCTGCACAGACACAGGGGCAAGTGGGCTGGCCCAGCCGAGGAAAACAGACACCAGAGCCAAGCAGCTTGGCTTTTGTACCCTGCTCATTAGTGCTCCCCATATGGCACAATGGAACTGAACGCACTGGGGTCTGGGGTTTCTAATTTCCAGCCAAGAGTGTATTGTTAATTGCCTCGAGCAATGCTGTTGCTGTGGGTTAGGAAAGAGGTGCAAACCCCGGTGTGTGTTGAGTTGAGAGAAGGAGAGAGAGGAAGATGTCAGTAGGTGGTGCTGAAGAACACGGCAGCACCGTGCCCGGGTACTCCAGAAACAACCTAATTCCTTCTCATGCATTGCAAATACCTTCCAGGAGCTTTTACACAAAGGATGCATTACCAGCCTCACCCTGGAAGGAGCAGGGGAGCAGCAGGCTCCTCAGCTTGGCGCAGCCAAAGATCTCTTCCCTGCCAAGGAAAAGTCGGAGCTCTTTTCAAGGGGGTCCTGCCAGTGGCAAATCTGACGCGACAAACTCCACCACATACCCTGCTGGACCATGGACTGAAAGAACAGTCACAAAGTCATGTCTGAAGGGAGGAGAGATTATCTCCTGATAGCCATCTGCCCTTAAAACACCCTCCAGTGCCTTTAGAAGTAATCTTGCCATTCACCCTGAACTCCATGCTCCACTCCATGGTCGCTGGCAGTGCTGTGGGTGGTGAGCTGTGAGCTTTAAAGAGGAGCAAATCTTAGTTTGCAAGAAGCACGGTATTTTTACAGAGGCTAAATACAGCTTTATAAACTGGTGGCAGAGCTAAATCACCGGAGCACAGAAACTGCTGGATTATTTTAGGGGCCACAGAATTTTAATCTTAAGAGATCTGAGATTAGACCAGCCAACACAGCTGGTTTAAAACACATGCAGGCACTCTGAGTGTAGTCACAGAGGTGAAAATCAAGTCACTGGCACTCAGAAACCTCAAATGCAAAGGGCAAAGCTCTGCTTTGTGCCTCCTCCTACTGAAAAAATGTGATGCCAAATAAAGACAGAATATTACTGGCTTGAAAGACGTATGTGAAAACGTACTTTTCTGGACTCACATTCCTCCTTTAAGTGCAGAAACTGAACTGGACCTGATGTAGCTGTGGTGACAGAGATTGAACTTGGCTGGTGAGAGGAATAATCTTCCAGCCAGAGATCACTTCCCTAATTTGGCACCCTATTACCCTGTTTGGTCACTCAAGACTCACTGAGAGAAGTTCACAGGGCAGTTGGGAACCAAAGGAACATTGCCTGGATCAGCTCCAAGTGAGCCATAGCCCTCTGCCTGTCTTTCATTGCTGGTAAAAGCTCAGCTTCCTAAGGACCCTGGGGAGTAAGGAGACCTCTCCCTCAGTCCATCCAGAGATCTTACATGCTCCAGAGGTACTTTAAAAGTACAAGAGAGCATGTGAAGAGGATGGAAAAGCACATTCAAAGGAATGGTTTTAACCTCATAAAACCAAAGCACCAGAAGTCATATTTTGTACCAGCCAGAAAAGCTGAGTGCAACAGCACCTCATGCCAACCCAAACCCACCTCACGCATGACTCCAATTATAAAGCAAGATCCACTGCTGAAACCCTGCTGGAGGGTAAGAAAATGCTGATTAACAATGTCTAAAGATTGTTCAGCTCTCCCAGCCTACCCCTCAGAAGCACATGTTGGAGGAGCTGACACCCTGGCCATTTTAACACTGCCTTTGTCTCCAGCTATCCCTCCTCTTCCCCCAAGCTTTCTGCTATATTTGACATTTGCAGGGCAGCAAGCAGAAGCTTCTCTGTCTGCCAGTTCATTTCCTCAGGTAATACAAATCCATCACTGACCCATTTATAATACCAGGCAGAGCACACAGTTTTATTTGCCCACTGACTCACACGCAGTATGGCAGCCAGCATCTCTGCCCCAGGTAAAAGAACATATACTTTTCCAGCACTTGACAGATCTCAGACCAGTGATTACCATTAGACTGACACCTTTCTCCCTGCCAACCCCTCCCAAGAGTTCTTTCCCACCTGGGTAAGTGAAGGTCCCCTGTCTGTTTTGTGGTGGTGGCAGCCAGATCCTGGTCCTGCCAGCTGAGAAAGGATGCTGCAGAAAAAGAGGAACACGTTGCTGCTAACACATTGCCCCAAATACTTTGTCCCAAACAAGTTCAGCTGTAGAGCCCTTTGGATTGCAAGCTGAGATGCACTATGAGTGCAATGTCCTGGGTCCAAATGAGAACCTTGCTCCTTTTGCTCCACCCTTCAGTCCCCATTTTCACTCCCTCCTTCCAGGAATCAAATTTTTGCAGTTAGTGTAATAACACAAAGCTTGAGTACAAAATACTAAAAAAATAGGACTCTGGCTCACAATCATGATCATTAATGTGATACATAGATGGCAGACAGGCTCTAGAAGAAACCAAGTGGAGCATCTGCAGTGCACTTCAGGATGGGGGGAAAGAGAATTCTGAGTGTTCCTGCAATTATGGATCACAACATTTGTGAATTGACCAGGGTTAATGAAAGTTCTTCAGACACAAAATGTTTTAATCAAAGAGGAATTAAAAACTATTACATTAAAACCAGGAAAAAGCTGTTAGTCCCTGTCTGTAAAAATATATATATATACTTTGTTATGCAGGTTATAATTAAGAACAATCTCCCACACAAAAAGGAAAAAAAAAAAAAAAAAAAGACACAACCAACCTCTTGTTGACCTTATTTCATGTCTTTCCAGTAATAAACATCTCATACTCCTGACTACTATGGATGCATTCAAATCAAGGAGAAATCAAATATTATAGCTCAGTAGTATCAGAAATGGTAAGAGATTGAAGTTCCTAATGGAGTTCTTCTTCTCTCCTAATTTAATCCTTTTTGTTTTAAATAAACTGTTTGAGGGTCAGCCACTGACATTCAATTTCTTTTTCTTCCTCCTAAGAAATACTCAAACAGGAAATGGATCATAAAGAATAAAAAATAACTAAGACTTTCTTTGTAATAAGGGCTTAGATAATAAGTAACTGCATCCTTCAAAAGCTACAATCCTTGCAAATATGTAGACATTACAGAACTCTTCAGAGTTTTTTCTCTTCTGCAAGTCCATTGCACAACACCTTATTCTTTTTTCAGCTGTTGCAAATGCTTTGCATTTAATGGTTTAAAACTCAGCAACCTTCAAGCATTTCAATTTATCTAGGAACTAAAAATCCGATTTTAGAACAAAATAATCAGTCCCCATTGTCATAAGATGACTCTCATTTTGAAGAACCATTCTCACTTGGTCTTAAAGATACAGGATGACACCTGATAAGAGAAAGTGAAGCAAAAACTTCACTCCAGAATATGTAAACAATTGCCAAACTACATTCACAAGGAAAGTTCAGTTCAAGACTAGTTTATCAAGATAAAAAGTATCTCTTGAGGTAAAAAAAACCAACAGAAAACCAAAACCAAAACCACCCAACAACTGAGTAACCTGGAATCTGCACCCAAATACTTGATTTTTGTAATTGGTAAGAGGAGACTGGAAGACATTTTCAGGTTCCTGGGCTAAAACAGGAGAATTCTTGGGGAAATTCAAGGTGCAGAGACTTTTTAAATAACACTACATGTGTCTCTAGTAAAAATCTGAACCTTTTCCAATTAGGGAAAACCAAAATGCCCTTAAAACCACAAGAAAAGGCAGCACAATGGCAACTCAGGCTTTGTCAGGATTTTGGTTTTGTGCATAATAAGAAGCAATAAAGACAAGCCTCAGGAGATGCATTAAATAAATGGCCAATAAATGGTCTTCTAATAAGACCTGTCCTCAGAAAAACTCTTATTTTCTTTCAAATGCAGTTACATTATCAAAAATTGGTGGGACAGTGGCTCTTGAAAACAGGTATGCTGCTTTTGGCTGCATGCTTTAGGACTCAAAAAGGCTGTTTGGAACTGCAGTGCCTCTGTCTAAATTACTCCATGGCTGGGCAAACCTTGACATTTACTCTGCATGCAAGAGTGGATAGGCATGGGTAAGATATTTTTAAGCTAAAAAGATGGGGGAAAAAAGTTTAAATATATGCAAAAGAAAACCAGAAGATTGAAGCCCTGTGGTGGTTTAAAATCCATCTGTAAACCAAACAGAACTTTCAGCCTGATGAGATCCAAACAGAATTGTGGACTATAGCTTGCCTTTTAATCTGGAAAGTTCAGAAATGATGTTCTGAAAGCAAAGGAAGAGTTTTCTGGCTCTCAGTGATTTCAGCAAAGTTAATTCATCTATGATAATGGCAAAGACACAAGTGCTGCATTCCACAGTTCCAAAGCAAATGGGTACATAATTCCTATTATCTTTACTGATTATTGTAGAACCATTAAAAAACAAACAAAACAAAACAAAAAAAAAATAAAAATCAAGTTTTGACTTAAAGGGAAGGCAATTAAAACCTTCCCAACTTACTGCTTTCCAAGACTTACATCTAAGTATTTTCAGTAGATCAAGTGTCATTGAATCCTCCAGCTCAAGGAAATTTTTAAAAAGTTCAAAACAGAACCATATAAAGAATTCTATTTTGTTCTTACTAAAGGAATAGAGATGGAAAAAAGCAAGCAAGGAAATAAACCAAACAAGCAAAATAACCAGAAAACAAAACCTAAAGCACAAAGACCTATGTTAGACTCAACTCCTAAAAAAAAAAAAAAAGAAAGAAAAAAGATTTATGGTAGTTGAAAGGGACAGGGTGTTGTCTCTTCATTTACAAATGGAGAGGAGACAAGGACAATCACATACATAAACAACACATTCTCCTTCCATTAAGAGTCCAGCTAAGTGAACAGCTCTTGAGACACAGCATTCAGCAGCACCACTTGCCAGCCAGGTGGATCTCCTCCCTGTTTCTTTCATCCCAAAAGAGGCATACATGAACCTGATGACACCACAATTCATACAAAGACTATTCTGAGACATTCGGTTTGTTTTTAGCCAATGTCCTTGAACTATATGGAGGAAAAAAAATAAAATAGTAATATAGTTTGCTGTCCACTCTAGACTTCTTTCCCTTTTAAAAGTCATTTGAATAAAAGGCATTTGAGCTTTTTTTTGTTCATTTCTAGCAATAAGCATTCATTCAGGCGTGGGTTCTTGTTTGCAGGAATGCACGCAGAGTCAGAGTTCCACATTAATTTATGAACTCATTGACAAAGTGTCTATGGGAGAAGTTCACAATCAGTTCTGCCTAAATTTCATTTTCCCTTCTGCTGTTTGTGGAACACTGGACCATGACAAAAGACAGAATCATATGTTTCAGATTTCCATTAATTTATCATAGACAAGTCATTATAGTGAGCAGAAGTGACTTGCTCTTAGAGAGAGCAAAGACTGAAGTATCTCCTTGGTTTTCAAATGGCTGAAAATTCGAAATGAAATCTGAAGGCTCATGATTTTAAGTTGCACGTAAGAAACAAAAAGGAAGATGTAAGTATTTCAGGCAGCAATACTGACAGTCTATTCCATCCAGTCACAACCTATTTATTTGACTCATGAAGTTCAGGCCACATTTGTTGGTGGGCTCTGGGTGAAAAGCAAGTTGAGGGAGTCTGCACCACAAGAAAATCTTCTTCCTCTGCCTTGTAGTGGAGAACCACAAAGCAGTGAAGCAGCCTGGCTCCAGGTCACACAGCTGGTCTGTGGCACAGCCAGCAGCACAAATTGGCTTTCCAGACTCCAGCCCTTCCCTGTGATGCCATGCTATCTTCCTGTGTCACTGTCCCTGGAATCCCAGTGCTAACTTTCCCCAAGAAGAAGAAATGAAAAAAAGCTCTCCAGCATGGGCAGAAGTTGTAACTCCAGAAGGAAGGGTAAATCAAAACACCACGCACAAGGGTACAACTGATGCGTTTTATTTATCTTTGTATTTATTTTCTAGCTGGTGTTGTCATTTCCACCTTTCTGCACAGAATCCAGGCCTTTTGCTGAAGAATTTAGGTCAACTCAGCAAGATGTCTGCAGAGCTGCAGAGAAGAATTAGAGTGGAGAGGAGTTTGGGGTTGGTGAACATGGTCTAACCCTCATATACCTGACATTGCAGTGGAGGATGCACATGGAAAAAACTTGGTTTTTTAGGAAGCTTTATATGAGGGTGAGAAAGAATATTTGTTTTGCAGGACTGGCAGCTAACAGAACTTAAATTCTTGGATGATCTGAAAGGCTTATCTCTTAATAGGACTTCGCCCAAACTGCTGAATCTTTCTTCCCAAACCCTTCTAAATAATCAGCAACATAATATTAATTCTGTGCCAGCAAGTAATCTGGACAAAACCCCCATCAACACTTACTAGCAGTCATCAAAGAGAATCTCCTTTATAGCACCTTCATAAAGACACCTGCAAGAGGAACTCTCTGTCCTCAATGTCTTTTTTTAAGCAGGAGATATTCAAGACCATGGAAGAGGAAGTTTGATTTAATCAGACCTCTCTTTCACACATGCTAGCTGGAGCCACAAAGCATGTGCACACTTCCACTCCACCCTGGCTGACAAAATTTATGACAGCAGCAAACCAAGCAATTAGTTTTCACATGATGACAGTTGCACCTATCCTTCATTGTTTGTACATCACCACAAGCAAGACACAGATATTTTATAGGTTAAAAAAAAAAAAAGCTTAGATTGCACGAGGCTGCACGTCACCTTCAGCCTACGTTCAACCATAGTATGTGAAGCTACTATAGTTTTACTGAAAATACTGGTTTTCAATAACACAAGTGTTCCATACTGAGAGTCTGGATGTCTAAGAAAACACATCTTTCCAAAAGGCTCTGTGCTCAGAGCCATGCACAGCCTACCAAGGACTCCTGATCCCGTTTCATGTGAACCCAAACTCTGCAAAAGGAGCTTACAGACACAGAGCAGCCTCTGTAGTAATTCAAGATACTGCTGGCATTCCTGCTGAAAGGAAGCACACTGAGCATGCTTCATCCTATGTCTGCAGAGCAGAACCAGCCTGAGCTCTGCCAAAAGCCAAGTGTGTCATGGGCAGATGTGACTGCTACTTTGCCTGGGCAGAGATGAGGAAAAACACCTCTTCTTGGGGTGTTTTTTGTTTGGTTTGGTTTGGTTTTTCTGCCTGTAGCTGTCAACGGAGATACAGGAACATTCTTGGTTCAGTTGGAAGACACCTGGCTAGAAACTCAAGTTTGCATTTACTACGAGGTGGATCTGGGCACACCACGCAGTCAAAAGCATGGGCTCCAACCTTTCAGCACACCTGAGGTGGGGCACAGGCAGGTAAGGCTGTGCACAGCTGCCTCCTGCATACAGTTTCAGTCAGTGGCACCTGAGAGAAGGACAATCCCAGCTGCTCCACACCCAGATCTTGGAGGAACCCTGTCTTCCCACCCTGGCCAGCCCAGCTCACAACCCTCATGGAGGTTGGTGTGAGATCAGCATTTCAGGGAAGCAGGCAAAAAAAGGTTAAATCTTTCACCTTCTTATCCCTCTCCACATTCACAATTAATGAAGAATTGTATCTTCCTAGGTTCCTAGACTTGTTTGTCTGAGTAGGGTCACCTTTTCTTTCAAAAGACCATTCCTTTCTAACATAACTTACCTCACTTTCCAAGCTATATTCCTGGCACTAAGCCATACCTTTCTACTTTTCTGTCACAAATTATTCTTCCTGGTCTGTCCACTATCTCTTCTGTATGCCTCTCATTCTCCAGGTGTTCTAGAAAGATGATCTCATCATTTGCTGTTTCAATAGTCCAACATGCCAGCAACACAGCTCTGAAGCCAAAATAGTTGGTCCTTACTTTCTTCTGAAGGTGTTTGTCATCCTGGTCACTCAGCACTCAGTATGACATAAAAGCCACTGCTTTTCTCTTTTAAGAAAGGAGCACATTCTCAAAAAAGACTGCTCAGCTCAGACCCCTTACTCAGCAGGGCAGAGAAAACGTGGGAGAGAGAAGGGAGGGCTGGGCAGAGCCTACAGGAATGACTGGCAGTTGTCTGTCTCCCAACCTGCTGCTGCTGAGGGGCTCCCGTGCACACCAGAAACTGTCATCTGAGGCTACAGAAGCCTTGTAATTCTTCCTCTTTCTTTTTGAGGAACAAGGCTCCCTTTTTGGTTCTCATTGTCTGCTGCTCTGGGCTCTGTAACTGATACAACCGTGGCCAGCCAAGGTCCTGCGTATGTGTTTGCTATGTCTGGATCCTCAGGAAGGCAGCCTGGTATTTTATTTTTAAACTTTGGCTCCTGTTGCACTGCCCCACATATAATGGCTCCACTCCTGAAGGTTGGATAGTCTTCTGCTATCAGTTTTCAAAGAAAAACAAAGCCACCCAAGCCAATGCCACCAAGAGAACAGGAGCAAAGTTCTTGCCTGAAGATTTTCATTCTCACAAAAAAAACCCAAGAGATCACAAAAAATATCAAGCCATCAATGTCATCCCAGCTTCATGCTGCTGTATTGTTGCAAGCTGTAGAATATTGTGCAAGTCCCAGCAACTGCTGTGGTTTTAGAGACTTCTCTAGGTTTTTATTTCTAGAAATTTGCTGGAGTTCTGCCAGTTTTCCCCAGCTGAGGACCAGACCTTTATGTGGATCAGTGCAGCCTTTTACTATGAAGTGGAGGGTTGAAACAGGAGTGAGTGTCTCCCCACCTGAAAGCAGAACCTGCAGTGAATCTCCCAGGCATCAGAGCCTGAAAGAAGCAGAACCCAGACATGCTAATCAGGGACTGGTGCAATGGTTCACCCTCCCTGGAGAGCCTACCCTTCAGATATGTTGCAAAACTGATATAATAACTGGTATCATATAAGCCTCTAAGCCACCTGCATTACAAGGTCATTTCAGCAGCAAAGGTTCACTGCCAAAAAAGAAAAAAAAATTGTTTCCTTTTCAGCTGAGCACACAGGGTCTATATTTGTAGGCTTGATTACTAGAAGAAAGGAAATGTTCAAGCTGAAGACAAGAGGACCTGCACCCACGCCTGGGAGAAAAGATTTGATACAGAATATGGGAGAGAAATGGAGAAAAAGTGGTTTGCAAAGAGGAAGTAATTTTTTTATATCTTAGCTTATCTTTACTTGCATTTTATGATGGGACACCACTAATTAGAGTGTTATTTACAGGTTAAAATAGTAATTCATTCCAAAAACAAGAGGAACAGCTTCAACATCTTTCTCCTTCTTCATTCCTGATCTCCTTTCTTCTCTTATTGTCTTCTAGCTCCTTCAGTCAGACTGCTGCCATACAGAGTTCTGAATCTTGAAAGAACCCTTCCAAAACTGGAACTACAAATTAAGAATTGAAAACAACCTGTCAGTTAGGGAATCAAAATTCTCCTTCATCCTGCTGTAGTAATTGGTTTATAAAGTAAAAAAAAAAAAAAGCATTTACAGTGAGGCCTCTACTGCTGACCTCCAAAACCAAGCTAATGAACTATTTTTCCCCTGAAACTGACTTGTTTTTGCACCAGTTATCAAAAAAGAGGATCTATTGATAGTGCTTACTGTTAAGGTCTTTTATAAGCACAGAAGACAAACCGACCTAATCTTTAGGTTTCCTAGATTTATCACCCTTGACAGACCAAAGCCTAAGACTTTGAGAGATGACTAACAAAAAAATGAAACCCAATTACTACTGAAATCACTGAGAATCTCAAATCCACTGAAACGCATTTACAATAATAATACTACTGCTAATAGTAATAATTTCAGATGGCTTGATTGGGCTGTCTATAGTAGCGTGTTAGGTTACCCTAGGAAACGGACATGTTGACAAATTATGATTGGGTTTTTGTGCAACGACCTCCTCTATGGTAACTACAGGGCAAAAGCCTCTGATGCCCGTCTGTAAAACCATAAAACCAGGACTAAAGTTCGGGGGACTGAAGTGCTGCTAAGTTCCAGAGAAAACTAGAGATCTTCCTTCTGGGAGATTTATTTATCCTTTAGAAATTATTATGTGAAAGTCTACAGTATCTCTGTCAGGACTTTAAAAAAAAATCGATTTCCTTTTTTTCCTCTGCTGTAGAGACAACAGAAAAATGCATCTGACTGTGAAGAAGAAAGCAGCTTTCACCAAACTTCTCCACAGATTCCACCTGGAGAACAAAATGCAAATCAATTGTCCATAGTTTTAAGCCTAAAATGGAGATATGGAGGAAAATCCAACACAGATAATCAAGCCCTAACTCATAACTACAAACCCACAGTCAGCCTTATCATTTTACCTAATTTGGTTAATTTGCTTCCCATTCCTTTGCCAGGTGAGAAAGAATCTTCTTGCACATTCTGGTAGGACACAACCACCTCCTTGGACTCCCTGCAGCTTCATGTGGCAGGATTCTCATCAGATGTACTTTAATCCCTAAATTGACATGAGATAGCAGTGCTGGGAGCCATCCTGCTGAAGGCTCAGCTTCTAGAGCTACACAATCTCTCCACAACCAACTCAATCAAACCTGTCTCCCACCACAGCATCTGAAGAGAAGCTACACTTGAACCCTTACAACTTTCGGCAGTCCATCAGAAATTCCAGTATCTCTTTTTTTTTTTTCTGCAATTCAATTAGAAATTAAGAATTGTTTACGTAATGAGCATCTTTCTAGTCTTATGTTCCAGCCACTGCATTGTTTTACAGCTTCATACAGACTCCAGATTCCTGTAATACTGTACACGGACAGGCAAATTGGTTGTTTTTAGTCCTCCAAATGTCACTCCTGAAAATGTCTGAAAGGGAGGAATGGACTACTTGAAAACTCTCATGGTGAAGCACAATTTTCTAGACTTCAAACCTTTACTATCACAAGCATTTCCGGCCTAGTCCACTTAGCTATTCTAACTGTTTTAAGTATCTACAACTTTGCAGGATCACTTTTTTTTTTTTTTAATTTAGAAGGCATACAGGAATTTTCCTTTAAGTCCACACAGGCTACAAAACCAACACATTTCTTGATTGAGTCACGGACCATTTTCTGTTCCACATTTTCTCTCTTTTACAGATACAAACGAATGACGAGCTTTTAGGTCAGACACAATAAAAAATATAAATTACTGGCATAGAAATCAGACAGAAAAAAGGAAAAGTCTCTTTAAAGTCTGTCAGATACCCTTCTTGTCTGCCTGTGGAGATGCTTTTGTTTTGAATGGAATGGGTCCAAAACACAAAGGAAAACCCTTGCTTATCTCTTTGGGATCAGGGGCTCTCAAAGGCACAACACTGGTGTTATTTGTTCGATACATCAAAGCAAGGTCATTACTCACTTCGGTCTTGGAAAGGTCCAAAAGTCTTCTGATACATCAGAGAAGCCAATGGCCAAGGAGATCTATTACTCTCCTGCACTATCTGCATGGAATTTTTTCATTCCACAGTCCCTTTCTCCTAGAGCTGCAAAAAACCAGGAGCCTCCATCTGGATGATCCCTAAGGCACTGACCCACTTCTCAATCCCTTGTAATTGGCGGGGGGAACCCAAAACCAAACAAAAAACAAACCACAGAAGATGTCAGATGTAGATCTAAAGATGGTACAAATACATGTTCTGATCATTTGTCTCCTTCAGCTCTGCTCCACTGTCAACATCTGATGACAGCCCAAAAGTCTGTTGTAGTCTTCTAAGTGTAATTGATAAATTCCAAAAGCCAAGTTTTGTCCACAGTAACCTCAGACATCCACTTTGTTTGATCTTACAGGTATCTAGAGAACCCAAGCACATTGCTGTCATTCAAATTTTCATGCAAGTCAATCCTCCATGCTTCCTTTTTGATTTAGGCCAATATAGCCCCCCCCTTTTTTTTTTAATCAAAAAGATGATCAGCTTTATGACTGGCACAGTAGTCTCAATTTTCAGAAAGCAGAGATTGGTCCAGCTGTCTTATATCTTAAGGAGTCATATTATAAAGAAAATAACAAAAATATCCCACAAAGATAAGATCTACCTAATATAAATTTTGCAATGTAACAGGCTTTAAAGGATACTTTTTTCAAGGTCTCCAACACTAACGAAAGCCTCTGCTGTCCCTCCTACTTCCTGAAGAGGTGAGTAAGCAGAAGATTGTAAGAAATCATTTTGAGCCTTCACTGATACAATTGACCTTTTAATCTCTGCTTAGCACCAGGCTGATGCTGTTCTTTCACTTCTAGACCCCAAACTTTATCACTTGAGAGAACATTCCTTCTTTTTTTTTTTTTTTTTTTTGTGAGATTTATGTACAGCTATGAGATTTTTTCCCTTGTCCTCACACTCAAGCATGGATTGAAAGCTCATTGAATTCCTTCCACTAGACATTTTTAGAATACAAACATTTCTGATCAGTCTGTCCAAATAATAGTTAGTTTAGACACAGTTTGCAACCATGGCTGAATAAAGGAGCAACACTAGTGGTATTATTTGCTGTCCCCAGTATTATTCCCCAGAGGTCAAAGAAGCTGGAAACACATGCTGGTGGGTTTTGGGTCAAATCCAGCATGGCACATCCTCTGGGATGGCTTTTTGGCCTCTGCTGAGAATAAACAGAGGGAAGGAACAGTGAGGTGGGCTGAGAACTGGCTGAAGGGCAGGTCTGAGAGAATGTGACCAGTGGCACAGAGCCCTGTAATTAGTGGTTTCCCCAAGGTTTGGTGCTGGGTCCAGTATTGTTTAATGGCTTGGGATGGAGCATCCCCTCAGCAAGTTTACTGGTGATACAAAGCTGGGAGTGGCTGCTGCCCTGAGGTGCTGTGCTGCTCTTCTCAAGAGCCTCCAGAGCCTAAAGGGATGAGTACAGCACAACGTTTCGAAATTCAAAAACGCAGAGTCCTGCAGCTGGGCAGGAATAACCACAAGCACCAGCACAGGCCAGGGTGATCTGCTGGCAAACAGCTCTGCAGAGAAGGTCCTGGAGGTCCTGGGGGACAAACAGCTGTCCCTGAGCCAGCAGAGTGTCCTGGGGACAAGAAGGCCAATGGGATCCTGGAGTGCACTGGGAAGGCCATTGCTGGGAGGTCAGGGAGGGATCCTGCCCCTCTGCCCAGCCCTGGAAGGCATCTCTGCAGTGTCCAGCTCTGGGCTCCTCAGGGGCAGGAGGGACACACAACCCCTGGAGCTGGTCCAGCAAAGGCTATGGAGGTGAGGAAGGGCCTGGAGCATCTCCCTCATGAGGAAAGGCTGAGGGAGCTGGGGCTGTCTCAGAAAAAGAGACAAGAGGTTGGACCAGATGACCTCCAGTGGTCCCTATACAACCTGACCCTTCTGTGTGATTCAGTGAATTTTCACAATTGCTTTTGAACACTAAACACACCAATCATGGCAGCCCAGCCACCACACATTTGAAAATGTCAACACAGGTTTCCAGTCAGGAGAATCTAATGACTTTCTGATGTGCTTTTTTTAAGTGGGCATCTAAGGCAGCAGCTTTGTTCCCAGTACATGCTGATGATGGACTGCCAGCATCCTGTGGAATTAATTTATGTTTCTTTTGAATTGACAGAATCTTCTAGGCTGTACGTGGGGAAAAAAAGGGCAGAAAGGATCTCATGGACGACCAAGACCGGTTCTGTTATCACAGACACACATCTAATCTCCACTAACTTAAAGAAAAATGACGTGTTTGCTAAAAAAAAAAAAAAAAATAAAAAAAAAAATAAAAAATAAAAAATACAGGTGTTGATCCCTGAGCCAAGGAATGTTTGATTTTAAAGAAAACTCATTCCATATGAAAGCTTTCTGATCATGGTGCACCTAACTGCTAGCATTTTCTAGTTCCAGTGACCATGCAAAAAGGTAATACATAGAGATCTAACCAGCCAGGTTACTGACATAAATTCTCCACCCCTCCCTCCAAAGGATTAATTTCTCTGCTGAAATACCCTTTGAGGCTGGAAGTCATATATTATAGATCTGAAATGTGAAGTAACTCTCAATTCCACTCATCTTATCAAAAATCCCTGTCCTCTCTTTCCCCATTCTCGCATTTCCTTGGCCTGATTATGCTTTTAAAAAGGGACATTGCTATGAAAATCTCAGTTGGGTTAATCTGAAGCTGGAGCACAAAAAAACCATGTGAATCTCCCAAGTAGGAGGTTCTGACCATTCCAGTAATTTGACCAGTCCAGCCCTTCCTATGCAAAAATCCCATCAGGAACACAACTGAGATGTATCCCAGAAAACACAGACTATTCAGAGGACACAAGGAAAATAGAAAAGAAGGGGAAAAAAAAGAAAGAAAAAGAAGAAGAAGAGCATAGAAAAGGTCTCAAGCAGAAGGTCAGAGTTCACTGGATTTAAAGACTCACTGACCTTCCTTCAGGATAGGGTTGGTCCCATATTCCAGTCCTGGAACATTTCACCAGTTTCCTAATTACAGATCAGATTTTCTAGGCAGGCTACAGAAGTGAAAGTGCTCCTTCAACACCAGTAGTCCACTGCCACATTTTCCTACTACAAGCTTGTCAGTCTGCCAATGCAGAGAACTTCTAGAACTCCTCCTTGCTCTCTTCCCACAGAACACAAAGCAGCATATTCCTTCAGAAGCCCTATTCAAACTCCCTTTCTTCTCCATGAGCCTGCATCTTTGAGACAATGGATAAGAGGAGGCGGACCACTTCCGCCATTCATTTGCTCAGCCTGCTGAAACGTCAGATCTGTCTGATCTTGCAGCAGAAGCATTATCCTTTGTTCAGATCAGGTTGCACAAATAGCTGTGCTTGTGTCAGTCGCAGAGCAGAGATTTTTCTTTTTTTTATTCCTTTTTTTTTTTTTTTCATGACCGATATGATTTAAGGCTCACACAACACATTGTGTCCTGCTAAAAATGTTGCAGTTTTGTTTTCCACCAGGCAGCTCTCCTACAAAAAAACCCCTCAGTTCTGTGTTACAAGCTAAGGAAGAAGGGGAAACTGCACAATGCTGTTGCTACATGTATCCTAGAGGAATGTGCCAAAATATTCCCAGCCTGACACAAATGAGCACAGAGCCACCAGAAGCACCTGAAGGGGCTTGAGTTGAAGAAGTCAGTGTGACTCCCAGAACATCCCACCACTTCTCTGAAGGTTGGGCACTGCTCGTGCTCATCAGCAACAGCTGCCTTGGCGTGTCCTGACAGCTTACTGCTTCCCACACAGACAAATTGGGCTGGCCCCAGCCACCCCCACCGCTGTGGTGACATACCTCTGCCCAGAATTCACACCTGGACTGCTTGCAAGCCATCTGCGACCGAGGAGACAAAGGCTGGCCACTGCCAGGTTGTGTGAACACCCATTGCGGTGCTGTCTGGTGAGCAGTTCAGCTTCCCACACTGACAGAAGAAAAATAAATTGCCAACCTCTACTGATAGAGTCCTGAGCTCTCCAGAGGTTACAAAACGTGGCTTGAATTTTCCCTTCCCCCTGTTCTGCCATAATGCACACTTGCTTATGAAAACAGTTGTTATCATACATCCTTCCTCTTCCCAGGGCAGAAAACTGAGTCAACCAAAAAACACAGCCAGTAAGTTCTTCAGAACTTCAGCACGTCTGAAAGTCTTATTCAGGTTGGAGGTTGAACTTTACCTACTACCTCCAAATTTCTCGTATTTTTGCCTAAGTGTATGTGCATGAGTATGCTGTCTCTGTCATCAGGTAAAAGCTCCAATACCCATTTCTGGCTTCTAGCCAGCATTTAAAAAGGAAAAAAAAAATTGCTAATCCATGGTTGCAATGGAAAAAACACCTACCACAGGGAAAAAAAATCCTCCTGCCTTTAGCCAAATCTAATCTAATCTTTTCTCACAGCTGTAATATCACTCTGAATGCTTCACTACCTAACTTTAGCTTCACATGCAGAGCATGGTGATACAAACCTTTTGTACAAGGCCAGCCTGAAAAAAACCACAAAAAACCCAGAAACCACCATCAGTGGCTGTGTTTAACATTCCTGAGTTTGCCATCAGAATCAATACAGTTCCATGAAGATATTGCCATTTTTAGTAACTACGATACCCTCCAAAACGCAACAGCATTATAAGATTTCTGTTTCATAGAGGCTTTGATGTTCCATCTATTATCCCAGTCTTGCTTTAGCACATATTTTATATTAGAATGCGTTCCAGGAGGCATATGGCAATAGAACTAGGTCAACCATTAACCAAATAACAGGAAGCTGCTCTGCAGAGCACACCCTTCAAAAAGCTCGCTTAATGAGCTGGCTCTTCAGAGTGTGTCCTTCAGTAAGGTTGAAGCTAACTGTTCCACAGGATTTTCCTTAAAGACACAAGGTCGCCCAAGGCAGCTGATTTATGGACATGACAGTCTCTGAAGAGCCATCCCCGAATGTAAAAGCATCTGGGTCATGTGTTGAGATGAAGAACAATCCACAGTCAAGCATGGGACATTGAATACCAGGAACCAGCTCAAATAATTTCCTCATCTTACATGTCAGCAGAGCCCATTCCATCATTAATCTGCTCCCAAAATTTCACAGGAAAAGAGCAGAGCCTTTGTAGAATTTGCAGGAAAGGATACCATCACTAGATAAAAGATTCAGCATCTCTCTCTGTCCAGATGAGTCAATTTCATATTCTTGCAAGGTTTGGGGGAAAAAAGGGCTGATATTAAGCCTTACAAGTCAGTGTCTGACTAAATTCATCTTGTCCTGCTTTCTCATTGATCTCGTTGGATACGTGGATTTAACATCATCTGCCAAATCCAGTAGAAGAAAAAGTCCATCATCACTGTTGATATCTTCATTTGTTCCATCTCAATCTCACCAATTGATTCCACTAAACATCACATTCCACACTTCTAAGCAACCACAGATGCCCAAGCTATGAAGAGAAGTTTTTAGGACTGAGAAGCATCAGGCACCACAGAACAGAATCCATGAGTAACGTGGAAGTTAGAAAAAGTTCTGATTCATATTATACTGTCAACAAAGCAGTAGAGATGGTCTGATCAAGTTGTTTTTAAACAAATAAAAGGCAAACACTTGCCAGCACTCTAATTGAAAGGAAGTTTGCCACTGATATCCATCACATAAGTGTTGCAATAACATGATAATTCAACAGCCATGAACCACGAAGCTGTGTAAACTTTTCAAATTAAAAAAAGTCACCATCCAGCTATGTGACTACAACCAAATCTTGACACTAGGTGTATATGGATACTAATATTAATTTTATGATACTCTCATAAAAAATGGGTGCAGTCTTTTATCTCTTTATCATAGTCTTTCTTCTGGACAGCATCTCTACAAAACAAAACAAAACAAAACAAAACAAAACAAAACATTCAGAGATCCTGAAGTCATTATTTACCCAAACAAAGCTAACAATAAAAAACAACCTCTCTACACCATTATCAGAGGTAGGCTTGTATTTCTCCGTAATTTCCAATAGGAATGACTGCTGTAAGTATATATATATATGTATGCATATATATATCTCAAGAGTTTCATCAGGAGTTCACATCTATCCTTGTGACAAAAATAAAAGGCCAAAAAGCCCATGTCTAACAGACATTCTTCTACTGCAGCCTCCATAACTGAGAACTTCTCTGCAACCAAATGTTTGTGAGGTGGGAACTCAGGTCCATCTTTATGGAGGTGGATCCTGCTGGTTTGCCAGATAATAATTCCAGTTCCTAATTACAGGCACAGGAAATGATAAGGCATCCATGATGACTGAGAAAACAGTCAGTGTGTGTGATCATATGTCCCTGCAGATTGCTTTGTATCTTAAGCGACAGCTCCTTGCTGAAACAGGCTAACTCAGTGGAAGACTGCCAAGCATGCTGTGGTGAGATTATCATCTTAGTAGTTATTTATAATAAACTATCTTCAGCAAGTAGCACCTTTTTCAGTAGGAAAAAAGTCAAGGACAATGCATTTTCTTCACAGTACAGAGATGGTGTATGAGAAAATGTGCAGACAATATCTGGTGGCATTGTTCATTTGTGTACGAAGAAGCACTTCTGATGAACATTCTTCCAGCATGTTCTGAAAACTGTTCCAACACCACCAGAAAAAGCACAGAATTACCAGCCACTACAAAGTACAACCTGCAATGGAAATTACATGGGTGGACAGAACAGAGTGGCCATATTTTATTTCTAAAATAGTATTTTGGTATGCCTGCATCCTTAATACTTCTGGTGATGAAAGAGCCACACCATGGCATATCTCTGGAACCAAGAAGCTCTGCCCTGAGAGATGATGCTCGAGTCTCATATAATTCCTCAGTGTCATTTATTTGCACGTGCACCTATGCAGAAGTGCCAGAGCCCCACAGCTCCAACCAAAAAATCTGAGCGGGGCCAGTGGAGCAGTTTTAAGGATGGAGTTACTGCAGAACAGAACAAACAGTCTTCACACACAAGCCATGTTTTATATGCATCCCCTCCTCCCATCTCCAAATTGCAACTGGGAAAACATACCTGTGGGTTGACTACTCCCACACTCCCACTCCAGTTCTTAGGAACACATGAAGAAAGTCATGCTTTTGCAGGGCCGCCACAGAACAGCGTCTAAGACAAGGATTCATTCAAGGGGATCTCTAATATATTCTCTGAAGACCCTGCTGAACAGGCAATGGAAACCATGAGGGCTCTGATTATGAAGTTCAGCTCTGCTGTGCCCATCAAGAAGCAAGCTCTGGTATTCCAGAGCTTCCCAGGCTGCAGCTACAGAAAGGTATCTCCAAATGTTATGGGTGGGAAAAAAAAAAACAAACCTTAAACCAGTTGACCAGCTGTGACTGAGCTGACAGAGGACATATCACCAGAGTTTTAGTCCATTGAATGCTTAGTAAGATTATTTAGAAAACTTTTTTTCCTGCAGATTTAGACAGACTAATAACAATATTTGGCTCTTAAAAAAACCCCAAAAAACAAACAAAAAAAAACCCCACAAAAACCCAAAAACAAACAAACAAACAAACAAAAAAAACAACAACAAAAAAAAAACCACAAAAAAACTCCCACCAAACAAAACAAACAAACAAAAAACCTGTGTTAGCCAAATAGGATAAAGGCATTCTAAAGGTGAATTTCTGGTAAAAAGAAAGTAGAAACAGTTACACTATCTTTCTACAGTTTCTAAGTAATTACAGAGTTTCAAGGTCTGCACAGTATCACAGCATTTCATGCCTTCTGCATTTCGCAGCTGCAGTTCAATGTTCTCAAATGGTTACAGCTTTTGAACAAACTGTGTCTGCACTAAAGCCAAAAGGATCTACAGTGGAGCTTCATCTGAAGCTCAGGACTTGCACATGACTGAACTCTTCTTTCTCCAGATTTGCTCAGCCCTTCAGCCTCCCCCCAGCCCCTTTTATAATCCATCAGAATGCTTCTGGAGTGCATTTTAATGCTTTGTGTTTGGTTTTTTAAAAAAAGAAACCTACACACAAAACAACAACAACAAAAACCCAAACAAACAGAAACAAAAACAAGAAAAAAAATCCCCACAGGTCCAGAAAGAGAAAGAGAGGAAGAAATGAAACCCTACTGGGCTGAAGTTTCCAGATGACAAAGCAGAAGGTAATCATTTAATACCAAGCATGAAAGCAGCACAAAAGGACAAGATGCAGAGGAGGGTGGAAAAAAAATCTCTTTGGGCTTCCTGCACTGGCATGAAATGGCTGCTTTCCTTCTCACTGCCAGCTCCCATGCTTCATGTTGACATTACACATCCTGTGCTGTAGATCCACCCCCATGCTGATGCTTGCCCAACAGAATTATCTCCTGCGTCACAGCAGTGGTAGCAGAACTGCTGGCTCTGCAGATCCCAGAGCACCATTTCAATGCTTCACACACGCAGCAACTGGACACACTACCAGATAATCTGGGTTGGTTTGTGGCACTCTCAGTGCTGCACTGCTTTGCCTAACCTTCTGTTAACCAGATGGCCTGTTCTCTCCCCTTGGGATCAAACCATTAAGTTTTACTTTGTTAATCTCTACCAAAACGCAGGGATGGTTTGGAGCACTCATATCTGGTTTATCTCCAACAGGGTTGCTAAGATGGAAATGACCTAAAAATAACTGGAAATGCTGCTTCACACCAACAGAGAACAAGATCTTTTGGAGTAAATATTTAAATGATCTGCCAGATGAACCACCACAGCAGCATGTACCTCATGGATAGAACTTGTATTATGTACACACAGACAAAGGTACACACTTCTGCCATTGTAAAAGAACCTAGGTTGCATTTTTCCTGATCCAAACCACTTTTGTCTTCAACAAACCATTACCATATTAGTATCTATTGAAGCCAATCCCTTAATTAAGAGGAAAAAAAGGCTTCCAAAACCACCAGTTAGTGATGAGGGACTCCAGAATGCATGAACATCATCCACAGGCAACACAGTAACAGGAATGTTCTCACTGGAACATCTGCAAAGTCACATGAAATCATACTTCAGGGACATGCCAGCACTAACTGAAGTCAAAGTTGAGTATTTATAACATACATGCTCCTGCTGTCAAAATACAAAGAGTGAGAACGAAAGGAGGAGCACATGAATGAAAGTGAAAGAATTATCTTATGCATATGCTTCCGCTGAATCTTGCAAATCTGCTACAGCCATGCCCTCACATGCAACCACAAATGAGCATCTCATGTATGTAGGTGGAAGCTGTTGAAAGTTAAGGGCATCCTCAATTCAAGATGTAATTTTCAAACGCCTCCCTGAAAAGCTCCACAAGAATTACTCCATGCAGCTAAGGATCTGATCTTCAAATGTTTACTCACACAAGTAGCTGCAGTGAAAATTCAGAATTGGAGCACAGCGACAGTTCACATGAATGAGCTCTTAGACCATAAGGGCTTTAGCTCCCTTCATCTATTATCTACCAAATGCACTAGGGTAACTATGAAAATGCAGCAGTGGTGAGGTCTGACCTATTAAAAAGCCTTTGTTAACATTCCTAACAGTGTCAGTGAGCAGTTATAAAATAAATAAATAAAGCGCACATGCCTGCACACTAAACAAAATCCCAGGAATGTAAGAAGAATCCTGTAGAAGTTGCAGTTTTGCTATCTTCCAAAGGAAATAGGAAGCAAATCCACATAAAATCTAACTATAATAAATCGTTAAAATCTGTTCTTCATGGCTACCACCACAGTGCAGTGCTTCAAAAGCACAACTAGGTTCACTGCTCAGATTGCTGCATGCATGCATTCGTCTGAGGCTGGATCTTTTCAACCTAAAGCTCCAAACCTCTCCAGATTGTGGTGTCAAACACACTCAAAGGGGACAGCACTGCTACTACCCAACTTCCTACATGTGACTAACTTCTGATATGGAAGGAGATCACAAACAGTCTTCTTCACACCACCTGGGCAGCTAAAATGTTCTTGTGGTCATCCATTACTAAAAGTCTTACTGAGACATGAATAACCCTCCAATCTGGATGTCAACAGATCAGCAGGTATTGCCTTCAGCTCATAAGCAGACTGCTTAATTCACCTGTAAAGAGGATTAGATGTCTTCAGCACATCAAGGCAACAAGCATGAGAACAGGCAGTGTGACATTTTAGCTCCATCTATCTTTAAAATTTCCCCAAAGAGCAGGATTTTTTTTTAATGTCCCATTTAAGTTACTAACTCATCATCATATGACTGGCCTCCACTGCCATGACATACAAAACTTCAGTATATGGTGACAGGCCCCCTAGAAAGTCATTCCACAACCTGAAACATCATCTACCCTTCAAACACACTAAAAATAGATTCCTCACCCCCTTGAGGTCTCAGCAGCCCATCTGATATTACAGTACAGTATTAACAAACCTATGTAGACATGAATTCTTAAAATAAGTATCTTCAGAGATAACACCAGAATACCAGCAAGCAAACTATATTCCTGTACACTACTGGTGAACCTGTGGAAGCACTGAAGAACCATGGAGGGCAACATGAACATTGCACGTTCATTTTGCAGGAGCACAACTTGTGCAACCTTTGGTCAACCTGCCTGACATCTTGCCAAGCAACTTCTGACTGTCTGAAAGACATTTCCTGAGTACAGCCTCAAGCACTTTTATGTGGTTCCTTGGGAGAACAACACACTGAAAATCTTTTGTCTCCCTCCCCTGCCCCACGGTGGAAGGGGAGCAGCACACTGGTAGAGGGCGTGGAAAGGAAAGTTCATTGTAGGATTTTATCACCTCCGCAATCTGATAATTTTAAAATAATTCAGGTTTACCCATTTATCCATGCAAAGACCCAAACATTCTGACTCACTCTCTCAGCAGCCTCAGTAATACAGTTATGTCCTTGGAGCCAGCGATTTCAGGTCTCGGGAGAAACCTGCGCGCTCTTGAGCAACAGCAGCTTCTCCTCAACCCACCAGGATGGAAACACACCAGGAGCCAGCTGAAGGGTTAAACTCACCCACCCTGCAAGGCAGAGCGTGGCCTTGGGTCACATTTACCTACAGAAGGGCTGCTGGAGTGCTCCTCTGCCCAGGCCCCGGTGCTGTTGCACACTGGGCTGTTTCACACCATATGCTTGATCACAGACAAGAGAACTTGGCCTCTGCATGACCTGACACAGCTGAAAGCCGATATGCTTTCTCCCCACTGCCCGCCCCCAGCAAAGATAAAAGGTCATTTAGACCAAAAGGAACCTGTCCACACTGACTTCAAGTTACATTAATTCAACTTTTGGGTTGGGATGCCTCTCCTGGCCAGGAACCCAAACCCTTTCTCGCAGGGCTGCAAACCACAGCCATATGACGGGACAGGAACAATTCAGCAGTCAAGGAGCTAATTAACCAGGCTGAGAGCTGTCTGGCTGCTCTCAATTTTCCACCAGCCATTTGTTACATTTTTTACACTTGTCAAGCTATTTAGCTGAGCATGATAGAAGCAAGGCTTCCTTCAGAGCCCACCAGTCTTGGGGGTCCCACATCCTGCAGCCCGAGTCACCCAGCTGTACACAAAAGGGAGGGGAAAAATTGAAATGGAAAATCAGAGCTTCCAATCAAATACAAAGAGAAATAATTCCAAATTTGTTCACATTGACATTTTATTTATTTATTTATTTATTTGTCTTCGCGGTGACACTTGTCTCACAGCACAGAAGAAAACAAGATGACTCCATTGGCCACTGCCTTCCAAACTTTGCTGCATCACCAAGTAGGTATTGTGTGTGTGTATATATATATTTGTCCATACTCACCACAAGACACTTGAGAAGACATTGAGAAGACAGAAATTACAGCAGTGACACGGAAACAAGGCCAAGAGAAGAGCAGCTCTGCTACAGTCCCACACACCAGGACCACTCACAAAAGGAGGCTTTTCTTCCCTTATCTTTCCTATCTCCTTAACACATACAGCAGCAGAATCCTACACCAGGGTCGTAATTTCCAACATCCATGTTAAATCCTATTTTATGCCTATTTTACTGGGTATAGATGGTTGAAGGAATAAAAAAAAATTAAAAGCAAGTTTTCAAGGACTGGACAGCAATCCTTTGGTCTCCTTTCTTTTTGGTCAGAGACCCAAATACCCTTACAAAGAGCCACATGGCCCACAAATCTAGCTGAGTCTGACTAGGACTGAAGAATCTGAGTTAAAATAAATAAACATCCATGGGCCTCTTAAGCTTTCTCCAGAAGCAGTTTGTTCAACTAGAGATGAGTACTGATCCTTGAATCATTGCATCCCCCTCAAGACCAGCACTCCTCTAGCTATTCCAAGTTTAGCCCAGACTGCAGTTATCACTTCGTTTAATAAAAACATGAAAATTTAAAAATTAAAAAAAAAAAAAAGACAAAAAAGTTAAACAATCACATAAACCACTTTCACCAATCCCTCTGGAATTTCTGACCTAGGATCTAGTTCAGCTGTCCATTTAATATCAACAAGAGGAAGGCAGAAATTTTAAAAAAAAGAAAGAAAAAAAAAAAACAAAAAACCCAAAGAAGAAAACCTCCAACCAAAAAAGCCCCAACCCTTTTCAGCTTCATCAGCCAGCTGAATTCTGACTTTTGGACCACAGCAAGGCCTTTATTAATGATCCCCTTCCCAGCTGCACACTCAATTAAATTCTCCAGCAAGTCAGTCATTAGAAGGTAAATGAACCACCCTCCACGTCACCATCATGCTGGACCAAAATCTTCCAGCACAAGTAGCCCCTCCTTAGCTTTGCTGTTTATTTGACAAGCTGGAGCACAGGTTCCAAGTGTTACATTCCCCCCATTCTGCTCTTTTCTTTGGAGAGGTCTGGGGACAGTGTGTGGGAGGAAAGTGTTTGCCTGGCTCCTGTGATAAGTGGCCATTGTGTTTTGAAGCATTTGCATGACAACAGTCCAGCCCAGGATGACCCATCTTCTTCCCAAAAGGAATATCCTGTGATGCCTTCTTTCCACAGCCACTGATACCACCCCAAGCCATTTTTTGAACCTAGGAGCTGCAGGCGGAAAGGAAGGGTTTGCTCATCCCAGCAATGCAAAAGAAGCTCCCATTGTCCTACCAGGCCACGGAAACACTGACCACATGTGCATCAGAAGATTCCATTTTTAGCATCTTCCAAAACAAAGTCTTCTCTTTCACATTATCACGAGCACACTGAATCCTCAGTCTTCCTATATCATTCTCTGCAATGTCTGCTTTGTTTTGTCCTGAAAAATCGTTCTCCTGCCTCCCTACTCCATGCCACTGCTCTATTAGCAGCAAGTTTCCACTGCACATAATTATGGCATGCCTTAGCCTACTTTTTTCTGTTTGCTGAATAGTTCTGCCTATTTTCTACTCATGCTGATGCTACCATTTACTTTTCCTGATGCTCTAATCCTTGTATCCTTTGAAGGCCTGACTTCCTCCACACCATGACAGCAGCTGTGGCTCTCAGGCCACTTTCCAGACCTTTTTAATAGCAACAGTAATGATGAACATCCCACTTCCTAATCTTCAGGTCAGCACAGAGCCTGCATCTGTAACGAGTGCTGCAAATACACCATCCAGGGCTGCTGAGCACCCATTATCTAAATGACTATCAAGTTATTAATTGCATATTCCTGGAACTGGAAGGAGAAGGGAAAACACTGTCACATAATGCAAGCACTTAGCTTCTTCACACCTAATCCCAATTAGAAGGTCTTATTTTCCACCAGGAAGTAACAAGTGACACACTTCAAGAATTGAATTGTTAATTTAACTGGTTCAAAACTAATAGAAGTAGCCCAGTGAATCAAGTGCTTTATCAGAATTTTTTGTCCTCAACACACACTGGCCTTGCAATGATTGCTACCCTAACAAGCTCTAAATAAGTCCTTCCTAATCACTCATGACATTGATGCTGTGCCTACAATTCTTCATGCTGGCACTATTAGACAAGTATTCTCAAAGAAACTGCATTTGACTCCACTCAAGAACAACACCTGAACATCCTGAGATCTCTTATTTCCATCTTCCTTCAATTACTAGCTAAACTCAATTAATTGCTTCTCCTGATAGATCTTACCATCTTCTACCTAAGAAGCTGCTTTTAGCCCAAGCCAAAACCCCACCATATTCCCCCTAGACAGCAGCTGTGGAGGTCCATAATTATACCACCAAAACCAGCCAAAAACGAATGAGACTTTTGATCAAGGTAAAATACAATGTGTAGCACTGCTGCTGGGTCTGGGGCTGATGTTCTGATAACCAGTGCACCTCAAAAATGACCACAAAGAAGTAAAAACCAAGATGAAGGAAAGCTCTTTCCCAAACACTGCTTAAAGAAAAGCTCCTTCAAGTAGTGATTAGGCCGGGATATTTTGAGTTACTTCAGTAACCTATGTTGCCTCAAGCTGACCAAAGCAACTGCACCAAGATCTTCAACTCCCAGAGAGCTGAAAAGAGCCCAGAGGAAAAAAAATTACATTGTATTTATGATTCTGCTCAACTGTAAGACTCCAAACACAAAGGCTCCCCTTTCCTCATCTCAAACTCTCTCTTCTTCTTCAAATCCCTTCAGTGATGTATTTGTGCTGTAACCTCTGGCACGCTTAATAAAGCTCGAGAGATGAGGGCAGACTTTTTAGATCTTTGGTATTGTTTTTAAAATTAAAAGAACAAAACGGAACAGAACCCAAAAACTATCTCACATGACTTTGTATTTACCTATGTGTTGAAAAGCTGAAAGCAGAAGAATACTTCCAAAATTCAGGACGTAGATGAAGACCACCTCTATTAAACCTGGTCCCTCAAGTTTGGAAACCTCTACTAAAGACCATTTTTTTTTTTTTTTGCTACAACCAACAAGATAATTATCATAAGTCGATCTATCTCCCTTCCTCCCCCTTTTTCTTCTTTCAGCACTGGCATACAAACCATGCTATTTTAACTTCTTTCCTGTTCTCCCAGTTCTTCTGGAACATTTTATTTTCAACAGTCAACTCATTTGGAGAAGTGCCATGCTGAAGTTCAACCGTGTACAATGTTAACTGTGTCTCTGCCAGCAGCTGAGGATTTGCATCACACCACCTTCTCCAGCACCTCTTGATTAAACAATTTGAGTTCCTCTCTCTGAGAAGTTAGCAGATGTTTAAGCAACCTCCATTCCCATCACACTTTTATTTTTTCCTCCCCTCTCAAAAATTATTCTGACTTTCTGAAGAACAGTAAGATGGAATTTCTCATCCTTTCCTCAATTAACACTCAAGAGACCTCCTGCTCACCTCCTGTGGGCCCATAGATAATTCTTGATTGTTTAGTACCCTAGAGTGAAGCAACTGTTTGAAAAGCAAGCAGGCATTTGGACTGATGAAGTTCAACATCTATGCTGAAGCCAGCAGTTGAAAGTTCATACTTGAACACCTCTTGGGTCAAGTATGCAAGTTAAGCAAATCATACAGTTCTGGCACTGGTAGCAGATCATATTCATCCAGAACAAGTTCATAAAATACATAATCTTCTACTTAAAAGTAGAAAAATATCTGTTAAGTGTCAAAACAAGAGAAATATATGATGCTAAAGGAGTATTTCCATTATTTTTCTCCTAGTTTTCTTCTATTTTTCTCCTATTTCCTCTTCTGGATTGGAAGTGTAACAAAATATAAGGCAACAAAACACACAACACAGACATCTTTTAGCCTTTGTAGACCTTTCCTGATCTGTGGAAAAACAGGACTTCCTTCCTCCATCAGCAGCTTCTTTCTATCACTATTTCACAAAATTTTGACTATTGCATTTGTCCATAAGTTTGCCTGGTGAAGCTTCAACATGGGACAATATTAGTTAATGAGTAGGACACAGCTATTCACCAGTTTCACACTTCCAAGTCTTTTTTATGAAATTTCTTACTTCAAAGCAGTGTCGTTCTGCCCATTTAAGGAAATTATCCACACCACCACACAGAGAAAGTGTTACAGTAAACAGAGGTAATCTCAGTTTATGTTGTAACTCCACACATGTTGTTTGGAATAATAGGAAAACCCAATAGGAAATGCTGATTTACACTGGGTTTTCTGGGAATTCCAGATTTCAAGAGACATCTTTTGAGCTTTTCTGAAGTAATCTCCCTCAAACTGTAAGTTGTACTATTATAAGACTTAAGTTCTTCCCATTTCCTTTTTAAGACTAAAATTAAACTTGCCCATTCCTTGGGGCCCAGAGGAACATCTGCCAGATGTCCAGAACTCTACGTTGAACAATAGTCATCTACTTGTCAACTCTCTTTTTAATCATCCTTTTATCAGTCTTCATAAAAGTCAATCCTCTTTTAAGTCAAAGTGCACAATGCTAACAAATTTGTTATAAAGGTTAGGATTGGAATGATCTTTTTTTTTTTCATTTCCACTTGCAGTTGCTCTGCTTTCCCTTTCCAGCACCCCATTATATACTCATATTCTTCACAGTCTAAGCACACACATTATTGTATTTTTAGTTTTCTCTTGCAATAAAATAGTATTTTTAATTATGGAGGGAAATTGTAAACATAACATCTTAAGTTTCTCATCAGCACGACCTGGTGTGAAGCTAGTGAAAATGTAAAAGGAAATCAAATAATTCTTAACATATTTTTAAATCAGTGGTTCATAAGCTATGCCTAGTAGGTGTGAGAAAAGTGATTAAGAAAACCATATTTAAATACTGGAGAATAAGCTACCAATGCAATTAGAGATTGGACCAATAAAAGTTTCTGTGTGCCCCAATCCAAAAGCAATTGAAAATCATTGTCTGAATGATGAAATTAATGCCTGGTTAGGAGAAACAGTCATGTCACCACCATGGCATGAATTAAGATCATCTCTCTGGAGTTTCTCTAAAAACCAATGGGTTTTGGGGCTTTTATTTGCTTGTTTGTGTATTTTGAGGGAGACAGAATTGTTTTGTGTTGTTTGGGGATTTTATTTTTTTAAATAAAAGTTCTTCAGCTCATATTTTAACAGCAAGGTGAACTTAAGTCTGTCTGGGCAGAGCCACAGCAAGAAGCACCATTAACAATATAATCCTCTGAAGAGGTTTCAGTCTCATAGTGAGAAAACACAGAAAAAAACAAAAAAAACCATTGAAACTATTGCAATGTTGTTTGGTTTTCTAGGGTGTAAGAGGCTCTCCCATAAAGACCCTGATCTGAAATCTCAGAGTTGTTCTTGGATTGCACATGCCATGTTCAAGGGCAGTGTGTCTGCAGGGCACCCTGTAGTGCCAGCACTGGGCTGACCTCTCCAGAAGTAAGAGGAGATTCACAGCTCTGAACCACAAGCACTCTGTATACAGTCCATATAGGGGTTGGATATTTGGGATCTGACCCAAATAAGCAAAGGTCAGTGGGCAATTTTTCAATTTTTCTTCAATGGTTGATTTAGACCTGTGCAGAGACTGAAAAATGCATCAAAAAATATCACCTCGGGGAGGGGAAAAAAACCCCAAACACCACAACAACAGCAAAAACAAACAAACAAACAAACAGAACCCCAAAACCAAGAGCAGCTAACCTCTCTTTTTGTCCAAATATAAGATTAAACATACCTGAAATGGTATGTTCCATGGCCTTCTTCTGAAAGATGGAGACAACCAGAGAATCTCAGTAATTTGGGTAACACATCAGCAACCAGAACTTAAGAAATGCACAGTTGATAAAGCAATATCCTCCCGAGGTATATTAGATTACACATTAAAACATTTCTTCCACAGCAAAAATAAAACAAGGGCATTGATTTTAACCTCTGAGACGGATTTCAAGTTCATCACCCGTCATTGCAATCCTCAAATCTTTCTGATTTTTCTGCACATCTGGGAGCGTGTTCTGATTCAGATTCACTGGTCCCCCATCCTGCCACTTAACATCTGCTCATATTTGTTCTTAAAACACCTCAGAGTAACCAATGCATGGACATCACTCACACCTTTCCATGGAGCTGTGCCTTCAAAGCTCAGCAGCACTGCACCCCTGTATCCCCCTCATGCATTTCAAGGATGTATTTTGAACTTTTTGAGGAACTGCATCCACTGTGCAAGCTGACGTGCAGATTGCAGTGGGTGGGAAAAGATCCGAGGTCTGCTTTGGGTCTACTCAAAATTGCTTCAGATTAGAAGGTGGGTTAAAAACAAAGCACAGAAATTCCTGCTCAACTGCTATCTCGCTTTAAAGATCTCAGGTTTCCATAATGACATTAAAATCACAATTAGAATGTTGCTGTAAGATTTCAGGAAAAAAGAATATTTTATGACACCAAAAAAGATAGCTGTGAAAACTGTTTTGCTTTTTCCAGGAGAAATTATGTGTGTTATGATGCTCTGAGGAACCTACTAAAAGCTTGCCAGTATCACTTTAATGCAACCTAGTGAGTGGGGAGAAATATTCCATCTTAATTTAAAACACATCCAAAAGAAGGAATGCTCTTGAAAATGAGATGTTAAAAATCCCAAAAATTAGGCGTCATCACCTAGGAAAAAAGGAGACATTTCATGATACCCTCTGGAAGAACCTAAGCAGCCTCAAGCTGCATGCACTTACCTCCAAATGCTTTCAGAAATCTAAAAATATATGCTTATATACACTATTTACTTGGCCAACTGATCAACCTCCAAAATCCTGTGGTCTTTAACCAAAGAAAAATATCTAGAAAGGTGACCTCCGCATGAAAGCATTAGAGAAAAAAAGCCTGAGGATGTGTTTCTCTGTGTGAAGGAGAATCTGAGCAATTTCCTCCAATCCTCATTTCCTGATAGCATGAAGACAGCAAGAAGACCCATCACAATGTTGTGCATTGAAAAAATCTGAAGGGAAAACCTTAGGGGAAAAAATCATGATTAAGCCAGCTCCTGCCCAGCAAAGCCTCAAAACATGGAGAGACATCCACAATGTTAGGAGCACTTCCCATCTCAGCTTTGTCTACTCTCTCTCTCCTCCATTTTCTGGTGGAGCTAGAGAACATGACATGGCTTACCTGACTCAGATCACAGCTCTCTGCCAAACTAGTCACTTCCTCTTAGACATGCAAGCAGCTTCATGAGACAAACAGACCCCCACAGACGCACACACAAAAGCAGGAGCAGAAAGCACTCAAAACTTGGAGGTCTTTCCCCTTCCAAACACCAGAAAAACAAATGAAACTTTTCCCTTTTTCTCCCCCAAAAAGAGGGAGGTGAAGGGAAGGGGGGGAGGAATCCTATCAGATCACAACTACATGAAGCTCCAGGAGGATCTCTCTGTGTGGAGAAGAGAAACCACAATGCTGAGAGAAGCCGGGGGGCACGGGGGGGGAAGGAGAAGGTTACTCCAGAAGACATAAAGAGCCTGTGGACCGTGTGTGTGCATGTGTGCGAGAGCGAGGAGAAGCTTTGTGTTGTGGAGCCTGGACTGGAACCAAAGCAGACAGCTTGCAAATGGAGGACAGGGAGATAAAGAAAGGGAAAGAGGGGGAGAGACAGGGAGAAACCTGCTCCGGGTGGGTTGAGAAAGGGGCAGGGGAGAAAGCGCCTTCTCCCTTGCCTGGTTTAAAGGTAGGAACATCGGGGAACTGAGCAAGTAGAAGTGGGCTCCTTCCCCTTCCTTTCTTCCCTTCTCGCTCTCTTTTCTCTCAAAGGAGAGCACAAGCGTGTGTAATGGCTCCTGCTCTCCAGCTGAACGCTGTCCTCCTCCAAGCCACCTCCTGCGGGCACCACCAGCCCCCCAGCCCCGACGGCGGCGGGGACCCCCGCATCCCAACTCCAGGAGAGCCGCGGTGGGGGCACCGCCGCCGGGGCGAGGGACCAGCCAGAGGGGACGAGGAGAAAGAGCAGGAGGGGGAGACTGCCTGGGAGAAAGAGAGAAAGCAAGAAAGAAAGAAGGAAAGAAAGAAAGAAAGAGAGCGAGAAAGAAAGAAAGGAAGGAAGAAAGAGGTCACCCGATTGCCTGGGTCGTGCCAGCACGGAGCTTTTCTCTCCTCCGTGTGTCTCCCGTCTCTGATCCAAGTCCACACGCACAGCACCATCCAGACCTCGCACACACACACATATCCTCTCAGGCACCCCCCACCCCGAAAGCTCGGCTGGTATCTCACTTATCTCCCCATATTCTCCCCCCCCCGCCCCCCCGTAATGCAACAACAAAAAATTAATTAACCGCCTTCCTCCTCCTCCCACCACCACCACCACCACCACCAGCACCTCCTCCTCTTCTCCTCCTCCATGCAAGAGACTTCTCTCTCAAACAAAACACCCCGCTCTCGCTCCCCTCTCTTCTCTTTTTTTTTTTTTCCTTCCTTTCTTTCTTCCTCCTTCCTCCGTTGACCGAATGAATGGATTTCAGAGGAAGGTGGTGGAAAGAAAGACATAAAAGACCAAACAAAATAACACACGCACAGACACACACACACACACACTGAGACACACACATACACACACACACACAAACGAGAGATGATCTCTCCAATACCAAACCAGAGATGGGTTTTAATTGCAAGAACTTACAGGAGCGTCCCGGCACTGCTGCTCTTGCTGCTGCCTCCTCTCCTCTCCTCTTCCTCTCTGCCTAGCTCTTCTTGTTATTGTTGTGGAAGTTGTTTTGTGAGTCTCATGTGCTCCTTGCCAGGTCTCAGCAATGGAGGATCGCCATCTTTCCCTGCTTTTCCCCCCCTCTCTCTCTCTCCCTCTCCCTCTCTCTCTCTCTCCTTCACTGGTTTGCTGCAGCTGCAGATGACCTGAGATATCCGTCTCTCTCTCTCTCTCTCTCTCACCCTCTGTGTCTCTCTCTGAATAATGAGCAACCAGAGGGAGAGAGAGAAAGAAGACAATCTCCTCTCCTACCACACAAAACGCAAGAGCACCAGGGGGTGCAAGAATCCTTTCTAACAACAACAACAACGTGTAGGGGAAGAGGAGGAAAAAGAGAAAGAAAAGAGAAGAAAAGAGAGGAGGAAAAGGCAAGAAGAAAGAGGAGGGAGGTGGAAGAGGAGGGGGGAAAGCAAGCAAGCGAGAGAGATCCAGCAGGCAGACAGATGGAGGAGAAGATGGTAGTGATAGAGGAGGAGGTGTTGAAGATGAAGGAGATTAAGAGGAGGAAGGTGGTAACAAAAAGTTAAGGTTTGGGACACTGAATCACTCACAGGCCAGGGAGTAGGAGAAGAAGGGGGAAAGATCTGAAGATCTTCCCCTTCCAAGCTGTTGCCTTCACAAAGCTTCCTGTGCAGGAGCGCTCAGCAGCTCCTGCGATGCTGGGGGAGCCGCTCGGATGGAGCGCTCTGCTGGGTCATAGCTCTCTTCCAGCCATGACAAAAACCGGTTTCTGCATGCAGATCTGCCCCCGAGGTGATCCCTCAGACACATCCATCTAGAGGCTAATCTTCCCTGAGCAGGGTAAAGAACATAAATGGAGCTGGAGGTTGCAAAGTATAAAACCAGATCTACCACGTGGTTGGTTTTTAATCCCCCTTCCAGCTCGCATTTGATGTGGAGAAAGGACACTCAAATTGTCCATTTCTGGCACGTATTTTGAAGTCTACTCCTGGAAATAAAGACAGTCATCTCCAGGTTTTTTATTTCTCACAGGCGTTTGGGAGAAAAGAGAGCTTGTACTACTATCACCAAAATCTCTTCCTACATTGGTGAAACGGTTTTTGGCTGCAAAATAAAATAAATAATTCCACTTAAAATAACTTTTATGCCTCCCAACACCTAGTTGTCTGCCTCTTTGTGACTGATTATTTAAAACCGTGGAAACTAACGATCAAGGCTCACAAAGAAAGGTATCTGGGTGATGAAGGCAAGCAGACAAAGACAAAGCGACTGTAGCCTGCATTTTTATTTAGTCTCGTTTCTATTAAGCATTGTCCTGAGCTACTTCTTTTGCTCGACACCCCCACCTCTGCGCGACCCCCCCCCCCCCTCCCCTCCAGTCTTTCCACAGCACCAGGTCAGATTCTTTCTGGGGTTATGTCTAGCGGGGAAAGGGGGATGGGGGTGGAGGGGCGGGAGGAATTAGGGTTTACGTGCAGACTCAGTAAATCAATACGCGGGAGTGAGGCAAAATCAATTTGAGCACAAGGGCATGACTGGTATTGGAACATCAGTGGGGTTTCTCGAGCTCTCCATCTCTGCAGTTTTGCAAGGCTGGAAGAGAGACTAGAACCACGGAGCTCCGGTTCGGGTGGAGGGGGAGATCCTCCCCTGGTCCGAGGAAGTTACACATGAGTGGTGAACCTGAGATGATCTCCTGGAAATTTTTGAGTTCAGCTTTTACTGACTCTGGTACAAGTCAGGCATGTTAGAACTTCATTGTCTCTCTCAGCTCAGCTGAAGACCTAACGAGGAATACTAACCATAGCAATACAATACAATAAAATAAAATAACGAAAATCGGTCCCTCAGGTACTGGTCAAATATTAAACCCATGCACCCTATGATCTTCCCATCCGCAAGAATGCCGTGAGTACAAAGCACACATGCAGGATCTCTCCCATTAAATCTTCTTTTTCTTTGAGCCGTGCAAGTTAATGACTAAACAGGAGAAAGATCTTCTCCCTCCTCCTCCTCCTCCTCCTCCTCCTCCTCTCCCCTCTTTCCGCTCCCCCCCCCCCACCCCAAACAAGTGCTGTGAGAAATGGGAGGAAGGATAATATCTGGGCAGAAGGAGCACTGTTGGATTTAGAGAATACTTCTTAAGAAAAAGGGGAAAAAACACCAAAACTGAGGATTCCTACTAACACTACTGGTTTCATGCAGACAAACGGAGCGGACACCTCCTAAGAAGCTGATAAAAGAACATTAAGGAAAAGGGAGGGACTGTCTTTACGGCTGCTAGAATGTGCATGTGTTCTGCCTGCAATTTTCTATAAATCATCCCCATCGCAGGAACAGAGCGCCTGGGCTTTGCAAGCTTTGACGTACCATCAACGCCGAGACAGATAATTCACCTCTTTGTCTCTCAGCATTATATTTTAAATTTAAAAACCAAGCAAACAAACAAACAAACAAAAACACAAGGGGGGGGAAATAAAACCAAACCGAAAAGAAAAAATTAAAAATAAATTGAAAGAGAGCGAGAAAGAAAGAACCAACCCACAACCACAAAACACCTTACTTCTGACCAGAAAGAAAGAAACTGCATCTTCATGGAGATAGTCTGGAAGTGTTTTTCCCTCCCTATCCCCCCGGTCCTTGGGAGGGGGGGAGGGGGAGTCCCTCCCTCGCCGGTCCCAGAGGAGCCCCCCGAGCTCCGGGGGGACCGCGGGGCTCCGGACGCGGTGTCGGAGGGAGGAGGTCAGGGCGGCCGGAGGAACCGCGGTCCCGTGGGGCAGCGCTGGGGGGCACGGGGCGGGGGGCTCCTCCCCAGGGGTCCGGTGGTCCATAACTTCCTCCCGCAGGCTTTCTGCCGTACCCACCGCGCTCCGAGAGCCGCCGGGGACAGCCCGCGGCGAGGTGGACACGCCGGGCTCTGGAGAAGGGGACAGCAGGGAAAAGAGGAGGGGGGAGCCTCTCTGGAGACCCCCGAGCCCTAGGACCGCTGAGGAACCGGCATTTGTGGCTACCGAGAGGAGACAGGAGAGCCCGGGGGGTACAGGACCCTCCGCGGGTGGTGGGCGAGCGGGGGGACCCTCCTGGCTCGCCCTGGTGCCGCGCCCGGCAGTAAAGAGGTTAATTGTGCTGACAGCCCCCTGGTCTTTAATTACCCCGGCGGGTTAAGTGTCCCATTAAGGGCGATGAAGATAGTTTGCTCCTCTCTGGGTGCTGGCATTCGGGTCGCCGAAGGACGTCGGGTTGTAGCCAGGATGACCCGGGGCTCCTGCGCCGGGACAGAGCCCACGGCAGCCCCGCTGGCCACCCGCGGGTGGGAACCTCGAGGGGCATTTCATCTTCTTTCTGTCTTCCCAACAAAGGTGGTGTCCCACCGCCGTGTTGGTTTGAAGACACAGGAAAAGGGATGAACTTGGTTTTAAATTAAAAAAAAAAATCAAGCCTTTGCTCGTTGATCTGGAGTAGATGGTAGATGTTCCACCATGTAGCCAGGGGAAAGAAAAGCCAGGGGTGGGGGAAAAAACCCTACAAACCAAACAAAACAAAACTCCCCAAAAAACAATAAAGACAACCAACCAAACAAAAAATTTTGCCAGCCTCTTGGATTGACTGCATCTTTCCTCACCCAAAAAATCTGACCAGCCTGAGCTTGATCCCAAGCATTTCATCCCTAAATCTGGGGTTGGCTGTTGTGCAATAAGTCAGGTTTGCATGGGTGTCACCTGCATCCTGCTCCTGCAGCCACAGCAGCCCACGGAGGCTGCACAATGAGCCCCAGGGTAGCAAGACCACAGACAGAGGGGTGAGAAAACAGTGTGGAAAAATAGGATGATGCTATCCTGACTCTCCTTTCCTCCTAGCCCACTCCCTCCAGCCAAACCTGTTTCTCCACGGGGTCTAATTAGCTCCTCAGGATAGCAAACTGGTACATTTAGCATGGACAGTGAACACAGCCTTAGTAAGCAGGAGATATGAGGAAAGCAGTGTGGAAAATAAGACACTGAAAGCACAATCTTTGTACATAGTCATCAGCGAAGCACTGCTGTTAATGTCCACTCACAGAAAGTGGCTTCTCCTTTTCCTTCCCAGATCTGGAAGAATTCCTTCCGTTTCCTACATCAAGTTTGTATGAATGTGTATTTATTCTCCTCTTCCTCACAGCTGTTTTATCCTACCAGATCTAGGCTTCAGAATCCTTATTCAAAAGGCAAGTAAGTATTGTATCAGCTCCCTGGACATCTAAATATCAGTCTGTCTGTAGAATATTATGTTTTCCAGCTATGGAGAGAATTTCACTTTCCTGTCTAAAAAAGATTAGTAATGTGCTGATCTGACCTTTACCCTGGTAACTCTCTTATTTTTTTAACCTTTTGTGAAAGGACTTTGAGGAGAAGCAGGTTGTCTGGAAGTGCTGAAGTCTTGCTCTGATCTATGAAAGACAAGGGATAGCTCATCAAGAAAATTTTGTTTAAACAAGTACTCTTGAAGAGGACAGTGTATTCAAAAAGTTTTACATGCAAAACAGTGCAAATTGAGGCTCTTAAGAACTCTTCAGAAAATTCTCCTATTACAACATAAAACTCTTAGCCTGCTAACAAAATTTGTAATGCTTTATTTTTAACCTGGCAGAGCTCAGGCTGGAATCTCCAAGAGCAAGCTCTTCACGGTGAGATCACTTTGCAAGGACACCCTAGAATGTAGTATATGTGTTGAAAAGCCACAGAAAGATGTATTTTTATGTTGCTGAGAATGCTTAAGAGAAGTACACTGGTGAGGACCATGCTGGGTGTTGGAAGTCAGTTCCTTGTCTGATAGATGCATAAGTGGCAATTATTAGAAATAGAGGTTATCCTCCTTTGAGGAAGCTGAATTTTGGCAGTCAAATGTTTGAGTAAACTCACAGATGGGTTTTTATATCTCCCCCCAGTGTTCCTCAGAAACTCTCCACTAGGACCAGGACTCAAGAAATCACTTTGCAAAGAGAACCAGTCCTTCTCCAAAACCTTTTAATTGAGGCGTGAGACAAGAATAATGGATGTGTGGTGTTGGCAGGCTGTGGTAGACCGCAAGGTGAGTTTGGTGGGTACCACAGGTCACACTTCCCCAGCCTCAGAACATGTCTAAAAGTGCAGGCAGCAGAAAAACTCGTGTTTAGAGACCAGTGAAACTTGCAGTAGAGTTAACGAGAAAGAATTCCTTCAGTGTTAAAGTTTACTGGGTTGGAACCAAACTAAACCGTTAGTCACTAAAACATGAACCACAAATGGCCCTAGATCTTTATTAAGTGATTTGTCAGCATATATCCACTCTTCAATGATAAGTCTGATTTAATAAAATAATATAATGCAGTCTAGTCAAAAGGATGTTTTATCCACCAGTCGAATACAAGCAACAAACTGACTTTGTAAAAATCTGCAATTACCATAACAAGGATTTCTAAACAACTTAAAGCACATCCTGACTTCACTTTCTACTAAAAAGTGGTGACCATGGAGCTTCATTGAATTCACTTTACACTTTTGAAATCTTCAGAAGCAAAATATTCTTTGCAGTAGGTGCAAATTAAGTTTTGTGAAATTCAGTCCTTCAAAAGACACAGCTGGATTTTATTTACTTTCAGCATGGCTTTAGATGGAGTCAATGAGATTGAAATTGCAGTGGTTTTACATCATCTGACCTCTGGACGATGACAATAGTTTACTGGTTAGGATATGGTATCCCAATATTGCATTATGCTCACTGCTAAGAAGACTTCAGGTGAGAAACATTTTGATTTTGCCTTCAGGAGAGAGATACTGAGTGATTTGTGAAATGATTTTGAGTTTATGGTTAAATACAAATGGTTTCTGGCTATATTTACTGGTCATTTTCCAGTGTGTGCCCCCTTCCTTGTGTATTTTACTAGGTGTATGCAATTCAATACAGATCTATTTTTGCTTGTATATCCTTGAGAAAAGCATTTCCTTTTTTTTCCCCAAGACGTAAATACAACCCTTACATTTCTTGATATGTCTCTCTAACACGTCAGCATTTTTAAAACTTAAGCTATCAAATACCAGCCAAATAACTTTTATTCCGTGTGTCCTAATCAGCCTGTATAAAATACAGCCTCCAAAAGATTTGAGTTCCCCTTCCTAGCTAGTTTATCTGATACCTAATTTTTCTAGATGCACCATAAAATTGATCAAGGCCATCTCTGGCTTTGTAGGGATGCACCTGCTACCACAGAATAATCCGTCTGGTATATGCACTTTGATGACATTTTTATTGATACATTGCAAAGTTAGCCCAAGTTTCCTCTTTTGAAGCAACTCCAGTAGGTATTTTCATTGCCTCTGGAAGGATTTCAGGAGCAGTTGATTTCCCATCTTGCATGCCTTTGAAGATAGAAAAGGAAACAATGTATTTTATCTTCTACTTTTTGAACTACTTCAGCTTATAGTTTATTTCCTAATGAAGTTGTTTCTTCTTCAGCTTTTGCTGAAGTCCCAGTGGTACCCGTGGGTCAGTTCCAGTTCATTTTCCCTGGGAGCAGAGGGATGCACACTGCAGAAAGTGGAACACTGCTGAAGTGCCTGCCAAAGCTCTATTCTTCTAATAATGTCATTTGTTTTGGGCACACCTTTCCTCCCTCTGAGCTTGTCACTGCCGCTGCTGGTCTGGAGAGGTTCTGGCAAAATCCCTCTGAAGATTTTGTTGAGGATTTTAAGTCTGTGACCAGCACAAAATCAAGGTCTTCCTCATTCATTTGCTGGCCATTCACCTCTGTTAAAAGATTGAATTTTCTCTAATCTCATGTATTTAAGGCACTTTTAAATTTTTTCCCCTATTCCACATATCCAAGTGATCAGCCAAATCCTCAGCTGATGCAATTTGGCTGGCTTCATTGACTACAATGGATAAACTGCTAATTTAAACCTTCTGCTTGGCTCATTCTTGCATCTAATTGGGTTAATAATCTCTACCAATTCCTTTCAGTAATTTAGAGATTTCTCTTTTTATGTGTAGGTGTTATCTATTGAAATTACGTGTTTCCACTGGTGTTTTATCTACGATACAGTGATAGCTCATAAAGTCTTAGTCTTTTTTAAGAACTACATTTCTTTTCTGCTCCCCTTCCTGATCTCTCCAGAGTTATTGTCTCCTAATGCCCACCTGACCTCCTTTATTTTAAACCACACTTTTGCTGAGTTTCTCTCTGCATTAATTTATTTTAATATGCTGTATTTCAAAGGAGCCCTTCTTCTGCAACATTTCACCTGTACGCATGTTGTGACAATTATATAGAAGGCATTTTTTTCCAGTTTTTATCTTCACAGCTGTTGTGTCTCTGGAATAATTGAAGATGCACCATTTGTGATGTGACTTCCTATTTCCAGTGATTACATTGCAGACTGATCTAGTCAGGGATAGCCAATCCTGTTGTCATGAAATGTAACCTCATATTTAAGAAGTCTGGTGCTACATTGTATATTAAAAGAAAAAATTCAAATGTATTTCGTTTCATTATGGACATCCTTACCTCGTCTCGTGACTGCACATAGTAATGTTTTTAACACTAACACGTAGAAATAGCTGGGTACAGTTTGCTTCCTTTTTTGCCAGCACAAAAAAATCAGGATTTTTCAGCTCTTTTATGGAAACACAGGCTTTTGAGGTGACTGGGCGGATCCCACTAATAGGGAGAAGGTAAGACAAAAGAAAGATGCAGAAAAGAACACAAAAGAAAGTCCATAAATAGTACCAGCATACTTGGAAAAAATCCTCACCTATAATTGCAAAAATATTTCAGCATCCCATTCTGTCTTCAGAAAGGTAACAATTATTTATACATATCAGTCTCTATGTAAATGCCACCTGTCCAATCAATACATTAATATTTGAATTAATTTCAAAAGAAGATGGCAGAAAAAAAAAGCCATCATTTCCTCAGTAATGAACTAATTTATCTGAAAATTTGACAACTGCAAGTGGGTGGTACTCTTTTCGGTGTAGTCTTTCAAAAGATATAGCTGCAATCAAGCTGGTACTTATTATTCTAATAGTAAAACATGCCGAGCATCAAAACTTGACATGGAATGTAATGAGAAGTGATATAATTGAGCAGAGATTTAGCAGATATGTTAGTTATATTATTGTGAGTGTGATTTCTGCTCTGGGTCCTGAAAAGTTTATACACACATGGGAAAGGGGAAGAGAAAGGGGAAAGGGAAAAAGAGAAAGGAGAAGGTTAAGATTTGACTTGACTGCAAGTAGTAACCAGAGAAGGGATTCAGGAGAAGGCTGAGATGTAGCTGGAATCATGTGTTGATACTTAGTGGTGGTATCCGGGACAGATTGAAAGGGACATCGTGAGTATTAGGAAAGGCACCAGAACTGATTGTGGCTAAGGTAACCAAAGCAAACTTTTTCAGAACAGTCACAAACAAATTAGTAACTTCATGGAGAAACAGTAAGGGTTCATGTTCTGGATAGGAAAGGTGAGGACAATAGCAAGTTTGTAGCTCTTAAGAAGGAAAGCAAGATGAATTACATATTCAAGGGGTATAGTCAGGTTTATTCTGCAGCCAGTTAGCTCCAGTTCAGTTGAATTTGCACTGAAAATTGCTCCCTGTCTCTAGACTGGATTATCATACTTGTTGCTGCTTGCCTGTTCTGTTCTCTGTGGTTTTTTTGCTGCAGGTGCTGCTGCCTGTGGAAGCTTCTCCCTGGTGCCCGGTTGTTCTCCAAGGTCCGAGTGTGCATGTTGTATAACGTGTTTCTAGTCATTGTGACTGCAAATTAAATTCTGATAAATGTGCCTCAAACACAGCTGATGCAGGTACTTCTAAGTCTGCAGAGAGCCTGGAGCAATAGCTCCGAGAGGTTTGGACCTTCTCATTCATCTCAGTATGTTCTTAAATTGTCATTCTTCACATTCTTCTAACTTAAACATCAGCTTTAGAGCTGGGCTCACATGTTTAACTGTTTCCCTTTTGATCATTTCATAGAAGCCCTCTGAAGTTTTTATTCCCTAATTTCAAAGTATTTCTTGTGCCTTCCAGGTGAGAAAGTCCAGAGCTACGGTGATATCTATTTTCCCTCTTGACAACTTTTCAAGCTGCAAATGGGAATTTCCAGTGCAAGAACCCATGGCATACTAGAAAAAAACATAGGGACTGCAATAAATTAATTGGTTTGCCTACCTACTTAATTGTTCCTGGGATTAATGTACTGAGTGATTAATTGCCTTCATAGCCAGTTACTCACGGGTTTCAATGTCTTCAGTGTAAAATCAAGCTGCCATGTAATTTCACGGCAACAGGAACACTTTGGCACACCAACTCAGGCGTGGCTTGCTGGTGAGGAGCTCAAAATGTCTTTATTTACTCTTGATGTTGTTCTCCTGGGGTTGGAGGGCTGGTGTTAACCAGTTTCCTTCCACCAAGAACTACCTGATTGCACTGATCAAATGTTAATTCACAGCAGTTTAGTGCTCCACGAGTTTTTCAAACATGTCCTATTAAGTCGTTCAGTTAAGTGGGGATTGAAAGACACAAGCAGAGGAGGTGTGACTCACAGGAGGTGGAAACTTGGCATTCCCAGGCAGTGTGCAGCTCCTGTTTCAGTGCTCACCATCAGGAAGATCCCAGTTTCCCAGCTAACCTATTCACCTGCCATAAACTGTTTTACCTTGGTCTTCCCCAGCAAGCAGGACTGAAAGCCATTCTCCAGACCAAGCTCTGAGATAGCCACAGTTTATTGAGCCTGATGGGTAAGCCCAGCCAACTCTGTGCTATCCCCCTCTCATAAGGATTTCTTTGCCTTGCTAAGGTCTCATCTGCCTCAGGAAATGGACCAGCCAAGCTTTTGCAGTATCATTATTTCAATATAACCAGTCCATTTCTTGTGTAGACAAGCTATTAAGACTAATCTTCTTGCCTGACCCACAACCCCAGTTGCAGAAGCCTTGAAACATGTTTTGGAGCTTCATTTCACTCCTAGATCATGAAGTCTGCCAAACCTTTTCATTTTGTTCAAGGCTTCCTGCCATTTCAGTGTTGGAACCCATCTGATTCCAGATCTTTTGCCCACAAGCCAAGGAGTTTCAGCCAAGCCACATACATCCTGCCACCAGGATGCTCCTACTGTGCCAAGCTCAAAATCCTCCTCGGTTCTTCTGCCCGTGGATATCTAACCTTGTTCAAACATTAACAACTTGAGGAGTGGACATTTTGAGGCCAGAATGCAGGTTTGGAGGTCTGTTATTTTTCCTCATTGTTAATTTTCACATACGGATACAGAGGTACCTGCTCCTAGAGAGTCCTGTGACACAAAGGCACCAAATACTCTCTGCTGTCTCTAACGTTGCCTTACAAAACCAAGAAATTCCATCATTCCTGTTCAATCGTTTTCATCGTTTAACCACCAAACACAGATTTTTTTCATCAATTTACCTCTGTGAAAATAGCAGGCAAATATGACATTTCTTTTCTGCAGTCCTTATTTCATGGTTTTCTACATCCCATTATTCTTACTTCAAGTTATTTTACACATTATTAAATTATATGAAAAAAACCAACCAAAAAATACCAAAACACCTAAGAAATTTGCAATAATGCAGATAGATGTATCTTATGAAGACACCTAAATGCAAGTACGCACCACGGGGAGAATAGGTTTTTTTGCATTTTGTAGTTTTCAGTTTTAATAAGTCTCACACACTATTCCTAATCTTTTTTTATTAGATTCCAAGCCAGCAAGAGCAAGTTTATGTGCAGTTTTCAGCATTGTGGGCATGCACTATAAAAAGAAGATTGCAACAGACACAAAAGTTTCACTGTATAGCAGCAATTCTTCTTCTTGCTGTGTAAAATTCAACAGTACAAAAGAATCCCACTGCTTGAATGCTCTCAGGTAGGAAGTGCAATAACTCCTGCTCATCCCTTTGCTGGCAGAGGAAAAAAAATCAGTCACCACATCAAGATCACATTGTGTTTTCCTCACAATTTCAACCTCACTTCTGCCAAATTTTGTCAGAGCCTTCTGCTTACCTAAAATCCCCTGAAATCTCCACTGGTGATGGTGCCTGTTAGCCAGGTCTGTCCTCTCTCATTTGTCCCATCCCTTGGGGACCTGCTGAGGAGCAGCATTCCCATCCTTCACAGGGATCTGCTCTCCAGCAGGACTCCAGAGGGACACTTCTATCTCTACTGGGAGTCAAGGATGGGATGTCTCCCTGATTCCAGCCACACCTTCCATCCTGATCTACCAACCCTTCTCAGCTCATTTCTCCACTGGGCACTCGAGGGTGAAATCAGGGCTGGAAGGACCTTGGAGACCAAAGATGTGATCTGGAACGAAGTGTTGGGACCAATTGCTGTGCAGATAAGGAAAAGTGTGTCTAGAGGAGCCATCCAACTTTTTCCTGTCTCAAAAAAGTTAAAAAAAGCACTCAGATTTTGAAATGTGAATGTTGTTGATCGTGTTCTTTGCTTTATTAAGAAATGCTCTTGCCAGTGAGGACAAAAATCAAATTAATCCCATTCCTTGCCACTGGTGACTCTTTTTCCTGAGCTCTTGGGAGTATAAATCATTCCCTATTCTCTCCTTTTCTCTGGAACATAAGAGAATAAGCTTTCAATTGATCTTCCTGAGAAACATGGGTGTATTGGGTCACTTCAGGCATGCAATGGAGCACAATTAACCCTATTCTAAAGTATTAAAAAACACACCACAAAAGGCCACCAATTAATCCAGGCACTTCTTGCTTCAGGTTTCTTTTCATTAATCAGTGTGTTATTTCTAATGGTCACTAAGTAAAGTTGTCAGGAAAATAAACTTTTAAATTCGAGGGGGGTTGGATACTTTGAATTTTCTTTTTGATCTATTCAGAAGTGGAAGTAAAAATTACTCTTATGGCTATTTCACTGTATATTAATTTAATGACTCATTTGCTGATTAAAAGTTACTAAAGACATAACAGTAGCATTTTGGTAAAACTGTATATACAGAAAATTGATATCTCAAAAGTAATTTTAATTATTCTTTTTTTGCTTCCATGCATTTTTCTACCAGTAAGTGCTAAACGAATCCCAATTAATCCAATTTTTAAAATAATTAATTAGCAATGTATAAATGGTATCCTAATAACTTATTGATATCTGGAGAGGTTTAAAAAATAGTCTTCTCTAAAGGAGGCTTGAATGAAAGAATAATTGTACTGAAATACATCAATATTTTATATTTTTTTCTTTTTCTGTGAGTATAGTAGAAGTAATTTGAAGACTTTTAAAACAGAAATTTAGTATTTTCACAACATTTTGATTAACACACTTTAGAAGTTATAGAAGAATATAGTAATAAGTAAAGGACAAGATGGAAGTTTTAGGGCAAAGGTTTTCTTTCTTCTTGTCTCTTGTCTTCTTGAGTTTAAGTAGTGCCTTTATGATTAGATAGAAAATTCTGCACTGCGGGCCAAGGGTGTTTAGTCATTAAGTCAAAAGTAAAAATAATTTAAGTGTTAGGTTTTAATTAAACAATTAAGCCTTAAAAGACCTTGTAACAAGCAAAATACATCTCCTTTTCTTAATTTTCAGCGTCTTAACTAGATGTACTGTAGCACTGTACTATAAATAAGGATTGATAAACTACTGAGTCCAGACACGAAATTCTGTCTCCCGTAATTTTAATCCTAACTCTGACAAAAAAAAAAAAAAGTTATAATATAGTGGTGCGACTATAGACATATTCTAGTTCTACCATTCAATTTTGGAAATCTTTTCCAAGGCCTCAGGTCAAAAGCAGTGCTCTTTTGGGGGGATCAGTGCCTGACAGCACAGAAAGTTCAAAACTCCCTATTCCCATGTTCCAGCACACAAGCGCCTCACCTCCTGTGGCAGAGAGGGGCACAAACCACACTGTTGATGCAGCCGCACTGATATTTCTGCACAAATGCACCAATTTCTGGCCAAGTGCACGAATTTCTGCACAAATTCCTCTGACACCTGCAGAGTCCCTCGCACTCAGGTCCTGTCCTTCAGCAATCAGTGGAGCAGGGGTGCAGGAGGCGTGCTGGAAATGGAATTGCCAAATATAGGAAACAGTTTGTAGGGAAATGAGTGCTAGTCGGGTTTGATCAGTCTGGAAGCCACGTTTCATAAACTGCAAAGTGTCCTGAGCTGCAGCCTCGTCCTGTTTCCACTCAGGGTTTTTCAGCCCTGTCACTTTCTCGCTCTTGTTTTGTTGCAGAGGTGAAGGCGGTGTAACAACAGCAAGTATTGCTTGAGGAGGACATTTCTGCCTCATTGCTTGTGTATTCCTTGTTGCTGAAGTCAAAGTGAGGCTTTCCTTGAAGATCAAAGACTTCCTGTAGTGTGATCAGTATCTAAAAAAGACTTCATATGCATGATGAGCTTGCACCTTTCTGATTCATCCCTGTAACTGGGGAACTGCACACTCACTAACATACAAACAGTGTGTGCCACCACTCATTAATGTATTCCACTCAAATTAATGGAAACCTTCCCATCAACCACAACAGGGCTTGACTCAACCCTTGAGGGCATCTCATCTTCCTTGCTCCGAGTGGTGCTTCCTTCTGGATGCAGTCCCACCATCCTCATCCTTGCCAGCAACCTCTGCCACCTCTTCCTCTGCCCAAGCATTCTTTTGTTTTCAAGCACAGGAGCAGAGTGGAGAGAGAGGAGCACCTGTGCATCCTTGATTTTCAGCGTGGCCTTAACTTTACAGGCAGGGGAAGGATGCTTCTCTTTCCTCCTCCTTCAAAATCCTGCTTCAGGTCTCACCTAGCAAGGCCATGCTGTAGCACACAAAACAGCAGAGCTATGGGCTGACAGTTGCACTCACTTGTTAGCCTTTTTTTTTTTTTTTTGGCATCTTCAGATGGTCCTTTTCAAAGGATTAGCCCTTTCCTGCCACACATCTAAACAAATTGAGAAAAAAATAAAAAGTGTTTCCTTCTAGGTGTACTTGCACTTTGCTCTTTTATACAAGAATCCATCAATCCTTCAGTTCAGAAAGGATTTTTTAAGCAGGGGAACAATACCGCATGGGGCCTCAATCAGCTTTCCTTTTGTTTTCCAAGGTAACAAGTGCCCTTCATGCCTGCAGAGCACAGTGGATCCCCACCCTGCACAGGCAGCACTTGCTGAACAGAGTGGAGCAACTTGTCAGGGCTAAGAAATGACCTTATAAGGACAATTGCAAACTGCACCACTGTTTAGAAAGGAAACTGGGCTTCTTTGAAACTGCCCTGGCTCATGAAAACACACAGCCATATGCATAAGTGTATGTGAAGGCTGCATGCATGGGAACACATAGAACTGTGAGTAGGATACCTGCGAGCCCAAACAACCTGTTGAAAAAGGGTAAGAAAGCCACAGAAACACCACAGACCTCAGGTGGCTTGCTCAGCCCCAGGGAAAATGCTCAGAGAACACAAGTGATGCACATAATATGGACCCCAAGTAGAAAAGAACAGAAAGCTTCTTCAACCAGTCAAAGTGAGTTGATTTTGGCTGAGCTACTGTAGAACATTTGATAAAGTCAAAGTTTTGGCAAGGTTCAGGCTCCTCAATCCAAGCTCAATATAGTGAGGATTGTTCTACCGAAATGAAGGGATTGCCTGTTCTATTTTGGCCAAATAGTTTGCAGGGTTGAGTATTAGTAGCAGTGTGACTGTCATCCTCACGGTGCTAACTCCCCCAGGGGCCCTCAGATTCCTCGGAGTTTAGAGCTCCCACTGCACAGGGAGCAGCCTGACGGATTTTGCTCCTATTCTTTAGGTGTGTACTTTATTTCATTCCCAATTAAACCTGTTTGGCTTGTGGAGGTGATGGTGTCCAAACCTGGCCAGAGCTGAAAATCTGAGCTGCGTTGAAGTAGAAGTGGATGGCTTGACAAGGCGCTGCTCTCTGACACACACCATTTTCAAAGACTGCAGTTTCAAAACTCTGTTCTCTTCTGTTCTGGGATGCAGTATGTCAGGTGGTTTTTGATGGAGTTACTGGCCCTATGAGCCAGCTGCTGTTCAAAGTATGAGATTGGATTAGAAGCCCCATCTGGACATGCATGACACTAAGCACAGAGGTAATTACACAACCAAATTCTCACAGCATGCAGTAATACATTCAGTTTTGTATTCAGAGGCTTACCTTATTTTCTTTTTCAGAATGTGGAGGGGTGTACCAGGAAAAGATCTCTCTGTGGTTGTTCTGACCTCGTATTCCTTCCTCAAACATCTGCTGTTGGTCATTGTCAGAGATGGGATCAAGCTGACCTAACATGACAAATTCTGCATACCTTAGGTAATTGCATATTTTCTTTTTCTTCTGCTTGACAATGCTGGTGAATAGCTGAGTAGGATGGAGCCTTGATTTTGACTGATGCTATTAAATAAGTAATATTAGTGAAGGAGAAGGGAATGGATTAAATTCCAGAGTCTTGACACTACAATATCTCTACAGCATCACTTTCTGCATTAGGAGCGCAACAGACATGCAGAAAATGATGTCTGTATTAAGGTAAGCCAGAGTAGGCCTCAATTTCCCACAGAAGCTACACAGGTTCTCTGATGCTTTGCTTTCTATTTAATCATGAATCTATTTAATCATTATTTTATTTTATTTTATTTTTATTTTATTTTATTTTATTTTATTTTATTTTATTTTATTTTATTTTATTTTATTTATTTATTTTTTTAAATGTTAATTTATGTTGTTTTATGTTAATCTCACCAATCAGCCAACAAGCCTTTCAGAGGAGGAATTTGATGGAAACACAAGCCACCTGTGCTGGCTGTGGGCACATTGTCAGTGCTGTGGGGAACACAGATCTCCAGTTTTGTCCCCAAATCCTTGCCCAGTAGGTAATGGTGTGGTGACAGTGGTGTCAGTGGGCCTGGGTTGACTTTTCTCTGCAGGATTCCAGATGTGTGCAGGCACACATGCCAGAAAGCTACAATAATTTGTTATTCCAGAAAATTCCGTGTAATGAAGGCTGTATTTGCATGTCTTCCATATAGATTAGGCACAGAAATCTGGATGTTAAGGACTGAAGGCTTAACTGCTTTGCTTTTCTCACAGAAGTCATGTAATGGACATTTTATATGTCCTTCTTCAGTTTTTGATGAATTTATGGCATTAGATATTAACTACTAGACTGCTATTTTCAACTCATGACTTTTAAACAAAAAAATGGAAATTCTGTAAGATTAAGTTGTTCACATGAAATGACCACTGAAGTCTAAACTTGTTGATCATTGTTTGCTGTATTACAAATTTTCTCAATTTTTCATCAAAAGTTAGGCTTTTCCAAAAGAAAGGGAAAAAAAGTGGAATATATTGTCTGTAATAATTTTTCCATGAGTTAAAACTTAAAAAAAATAAGAGTAGTTATACTATAAACACATTTAAGGCTTGAAATGTAAATATTCAGGAAAAAACCCCAACCAAACACAAAAAAAACCCAGATTTCAGCTTTTCATTCATGAATACCAGAGAGTTAAATAAGGCTATCCACATGCTTTATTTAATCTCATATTACCCAATTTGATAGTGGGACATGAAAATGTGAAGCATATATTTTGCATATCTTGTATTAACAGAGACATCTCGTGTCATGGAGAAGTTCTGTATGTCTTTAAAAGAGAAGAGGTAGCTGGGTGAGACATGTAGTAGAAAAACCAAAAAAAATGAAGTGCCAATGCTGTAAGTGGAGAAATGCTTGGATGGAGTGGTAAAAGTGTATGAGAACAGAAGTCTGAACCAGAGAAAAAGGATTTAAAGCTCCCTTATGCCCTCAAGATAACTCTCTTAATGAAGAAAAAGTCCTCCATGAGTGGCAGAAATAATGAATTTAGGTTTTCAGCATCTCTTTCTTATGTGCCTTTTCCCATCTCTAATAAAGGGTGAGGTTATTAGCCACTCTCAGGGAAAGGAAAAGGAAACATCATACGCTCAATTATACGAGTGGTTTCTCCCTGGAAAAAAAAAGGGCTGAAACTGCTGTAAAGTCTCTGCCCAAAGAGAGCAGAGCCAGAGCTAAGTGCACCCAGGAACCAAATAAAACATCCCAGGTAAAATTCTGGCCTGTTGGTGTGGATAGCAGAGCTTTCCTTGACCTCACAGTTCTGGGCTTCCACCCCTGCTTTTTTAATTGTCTGCTCAAGGTAAACAACTCTTTTTCTCCCCTGCCAGGGTAAGATATGAAATTTTTACTAACCCTTTGGTTCTCCATTAGGCAAGATTTCCTGGCTTGGTGGGGATGATAAAATAAACCCAAATTTAACAAGTGCCCCAGCTATGAGGCTGGGTGAGGACAACAGCTATATCTGAGGGTGAAATATCAGAAGACTGCAGTGCTGGAGGAGAGGCTTAGCACATCGACTTTTCTGTTTAAAAAAAAAGGGAAAAAAATAGTACTTCTGATGATGCAGTGATAAAGCTAACATGGTTATGAAGGCAAGTGACTGCAGACTTTCCAAGCTTAAGGATTAAGGTTTTAGGTTAAGCAGTCCTTCTGGACAGAAAGGGGGAAGGATTAAAAATCAGAAGGAAGATCAGCTGTCTCTGTTCATAATATGGGCGATAGGTAAATTGGAAAAAGTTCTGTTGAAATATTTTGCCTTTGGAACTTAGGGTGAAATGGACATGCAGGGCCAAGCAGCAAAGGGTGAGTCCTCAGAGGTTAAATCCCAGCTGTGTGATAAGGAGTTTTCACATGACATGGGGCTAATCTGTTTACAGCAGTGATGCAGATGATCCCATGCCCTGTTTGTTTTTGCTTTTGTTTTCTTTTTTTTTTTCCTTTGGGATAGTAGACTAGCATAATCCACAGATATGAATCTGCAAAACAAAAATTAAAGATCTCCTCCTGCTTCCCAATCAATCAGGCGTATTCAGAGTTCCTCTCTGAGCTCCCAGCAAGGAAGCAAGGTTCCTTCAGAAGAGAAAGTGAAGGAAATCTACCTATTTATGCCACCGCATTTTTCAATGGTCAAAAGAGGATAAGTCAGGAATCTCCTTGGTGTGGGTGATTAGCCATTCTTCTTTGTTCTGCTACACACTCAAAGACAACACCCACCTGTTTTCTCTTAAACTTGGATTGCAGAAATTTCAAATTTTTACAGAATCTGATTTTATTTCCTTCCTAGAATTTTAAATGTTTGTTTATCTTTCACATGCCTCCTGGGTGTTACAGAATGGGTTGGGAGGAAGCTGGGAAGTGTGGGACATCTTTCATGTCATCTCAAATATTTGCAGGGCTAGGAAAATCAATGTCATTTGCAAAGTGTTATAGAGAAAAAAAAAAAAAAGAACAAAAACCAAAACCCAGGACCATTTAAATATCTGTTATAAGACACAGTGAGTAAACTATGAGTTTTGGGGAAAAATAGAATGGTGCAAAAGGCTGAGTTACAATCACCTCAGAAGAGGTCATAGCAGGTTGATCCAACAGCCATCTTCATTGAGGTCCCAGTTCCACAGCATTTAAATGTATGCTTAATTTTAATCAAAGACTTAAGTCCTGCATGACTTTAATGTTAAGCACATGCTGGAGTGAATTGCTGAAGTGGGGTGGAGATGTGGTTTCGTGAGGGCTGGGAGTAAGAAGAAGAAAAAACCCCTTGTTGTAGGTTCTCATTTGTGGGATTCAGGCAGGATCAAAGGCTGCAGCATCAGTTCTGAAGCCGGAAATGTTCTCACAATGCTGTGAAGCAGGCAACAGGGGTAAGCAAGTTGTAAGGAAGGTGTAGTAGGAGCTGGAAAACGTGGCCCACAGGTTGGCTGTGCACTCTCCTTCTCTCTGGGCTGTATCCTGTGGCCCTCATTCCACAAGGACTTTAGGAAATGCTGGTGGTCAATATCTGATGACTTCAGGGGGAGAAATTCAACTCATGCTCTGCTTATTTTGCAGAATATAGGTCTACATAAGCTGCTCATTGATACAAAGTTGAATTTTACTCCCTGGTCCCTTTGATGTCATTCTTTTGATTTTAAGAATGTTGCTCTCCTGATGCAAATGAAAAAGCCCACTCTTCTAATTCAAGATAAAAGGGGGAGAGATTTTTTTCTTCTAAAAGCACCAGACCAATATCCCAATGGTAATCAGGTTCCACAGTCATATTCACTTGCCAGTAATACTAAAATATCAAAAGTGTCTTGATATTTATGCCTGGATTTTGCAGCTCTGCTGCTTCAAGAAAAGCATTGGAATGGTCAACGCCCCTTATTTATTTTTGGAGTTCTGTCAAATAAACTGAACTCAGGGCAGACAAAGAAGTATGTTAGATGGGGTCCTAACATCAGTACTGTATTCATTCTTTTATACCCTGTTAGGAGCACTCTGGTAGATGGACTGACTTAAATAAGCCAAGAAATGCATCAAACAGCCCAAGAAATTGCTGTATGAGGACAACCATAATAAAAAAATGTGGATTCTCCTAGTGCAGTGCCCAGACTGGCACGTTTGGCTTCTCTGGACTCCTTGATGACTCTCCTGCACAAACAACTCTGCTCCTCCACCCTAACTTGGGACAAAAAAAGACTCACTGTGCCTTAGTTGTGAAAGCCAACAGGGTAAGGGCTATGGTGAGCCCCAAAAAACAAATATTTTAGGTTAAGGATGAAGGAGGATCAGCGTGGTTCACAGTTCACCACTGTTTTGCTGTGATTCTGGCCTATGTGGCTGGCAGCACAGGGACTTCTTTATCAGTCCTGCTTCTTGGTCTCAGACAGAGTGTTCATGACTTGAGCAGATGTTTCTGCTTTTAGGAATCAGCCGTTTCCTCTTTTCCAGAAGCACATGCCAGCACAGTCAATATCTGGAAACCTGCTGCTTCACAGTAGGTCCAGAGTCTAAACTGGTGCTTTACTAGAAAATGGTAATAAAGCAGTTTGAATTGCTTTTCATTCTTCATGCTCTTAATGGCTTTCAGGTTCATATGAGACCAATCAATTAATCCTGGTTCAGACCTAGAGGAATGGGATGTTTCTTACCCTCTGAACAGGAAGGAAACCCATAACAGAGATTACCAATCCATTTATTAAGACTTATGTTAGCAGTATAGTCTAACAGAGCCTCCAGCTGGGGTTGGGACTACAGATTTGCAATCTTGTATAAGCCTAATGTTCACTAGTCATATGCTAATTAATTGCTAAATCACAAAAGGCAAATCATAATTATTTTTTCAGGTTAGCAATTCTCCCTGACCTGATTGCATGCTTACTGTTTGGAAAAATTAAGGAATGAGGCTCATTTAGGAACACTCACCTGTACAATCCGCAGTTTTGACTGTGTTAGTTTTTGTTTTAAGCTCTTTTTGATCTGACTTTTGATCTGAACAGCCCTTAGATGGATTCTGCTACACTTCATTATTCTGTGAGGACAATCAAGTAGTAAGAATATGAGTAAAAGCTCAGAGAGTTGAAGTGATAATTGCTTTGGTCTTGCAAATATTTTCAGTGAACTGAATACATCATACTGTGACCAGCCACACTTGGCTAGATTGGTGCAGTCTGGGGGACCTGAAGTTTCCCATTTCAGGACTTCTTTCGGAGGCAACTGGACCATTTGTATAACAAGCCCAAGGTTTTCTAGCTTTTTTCTTTATTTGCCCCATGTAGTGCCAGCACATTGTAAAATCATTCCTGCTGAAGTAGTTGGTGAACAGAGGCACAGGAATTGCTAAGTGTTCTTCCAAAAATCCCATTAAGACAAGAAGCAAAACTCCTGCTGATCTCAGGCATACAGAGTCAATTTTTTCTTAAAAAAAAAAAAAAGAAAAAAAAGTTAATGGCATAATTGAAAACTGATCAAAGAAAGCTTCTCCTGTTCTTTTGTCACGTGGCCCTGTGCTTCCAAAACTTCCAGTGAAGGGAGTCAAGGGGTTGTCAGGAAGCTTTCTGGCTGACAGTCAGGCATGTTCACATGTGAGGGCTGGCTGACATGTGGCTGAAGTCATGAGGATGCAGAGGATACTGCCTTGGCTCGGAAAGCTCTTACTCAGCTTGCTATCTAAAGCTGTCCCAACCCATCAAGCCTAATGTGTTTAGATCCGTTCCAGTCGTTATCTGTTAGTTGTGTGGTGAGAAGGTTGATTTGGCAGCTCTGAAATGACAATCTAGAAATTGGAGTCATTTCCTTGCTGGGATAAGGTAGTTTTGGCAGTTCTTAGAGTAACTGTGCAGGGTAGATGAGGCTGCTGCATAAATCCCTAGTCTGAGGTTATCTCACCAACAACCAGATGCTGATCTGCCCTGATCTGTGACTAGTCAAGGTCATATCTGAAAGATTTTGATGGTTGTCCTGAGCTAGCCAAATCTCAGGGCTGTTGCTCCCTGTGTTCTCTAGTTCAGACTGGGACTGTAGAGGAAGAACCCTGGGCAAGGGCAACTAACTGCATGGGTTCCTGGTGGAAAAAAAGAAAAGGGAGAGGAAAAGAGGACTGTGGCTCCTGATGACTCAGGAATGTTGGGAGAATTTTCTAGCAAACAAGAAGCTGCTGCAGATGAAGAGGCATTCCGTCCACCCAGCTGTAACTCTAGCCAGCTGGCAAAGCAATACAGCAGACACTCAGTGGCACTGGCCCTAGCCCAAGTCCCTGTGCCAGGCTCCCAGCACACCTGTTGAGCAGATTCCATTCTCCCAGCTCTC